>CANXYC012387937.1:0-65104 GCA_948193065.1 Aleurites moluccanus | reverse complement strand
CCCCCCGGCTTATATATCGTGTATTTTTAGATCTATATCGTATTCGTATTTATACAATAATATATATATATAACAGATATATATATATATATAGATATATATATATATATATATATATATATATATATATATATATATATATATATATATATATATATATTTGAAAAAACCAAAAAATGAATAACCGAACTGAAATATGTCGGTTTGATTCAATTTATTAAAATTTATAAAATTTATGGTTAGGTTCAATTTGATTCAAAATTTAATTCAATTCGATTATTAAAATTTTAATTTGATTGATTTAATTTTTAAAAATTTTAATTCGATTCAAATCGAACCAACCGATTACACTCCCTAGATCTAATGGTCTAATTCCCCTATAATAAATTCAGATGAGGAAAAGGATTTTTTTTTTTTTTGGGTAATAAAAGGGGCCAGAAGCCCAAACAAAACACAAGCTTACTGCTCTATACTGTTTCTACTCCAACCAATACCTAAAGCGTTAAGCTGCAAAAATTGCTACATTCCGGTGGGAGGAACTACCATCTCCTAGATGCCAAACTGGCATGATAATACCAAATTGGTCATGAAATCCGCTAGAAAATTAGTTTCTCTATAAACTTTCTCAATATGCACAATCCAATTCCTATGTAAAAACATATTAATGTTATTCAAAATAGCTTGATGAGGACTGAATGAATTAACCTTTTGAAGTAGAAGGGGACACTCACATCAACCTCAAGAATTACCTGTTTATTGTTTAGCAAGAAATTTTAAAAAATGTTATCCTATTATGCTATTTGCTAATTAAATAAATTGTTACTTGTGAAACCACTACTAACTTTGAATCAATGTATGAATCAATTTAAAATGTGATTTTGTTTACAAATTTATTAGAAACGTAATTACACTGAAATGATATCATGATTTAGTGACACGCTATATATATATATATCCAATTATTCTTCCTGAAAATATGCAGAATAATATGTTTAATAGAAGGATACATAGCCCATCCTACAAAGATCCAAAAATTGCCACAATTTCATGAATAAAGAAGAGCTAGACAAGACTGATGAGTCTTCCAAAACCCAGAGAATCTTGCTGAATTGGGCATATTTTAGATTCTTATTTCATAAACAATTCAGAGCAAAATCAACAACTCTTATCAAAGGAATTATTCACTTCTTCACTATATTACAAATTGCTTAATTTATATATAATAAATCAATAATAATTTGCTTACTATAAAAAAGATCGCGATACCATATGTAACATATATCTGCAGGAAAGAAAAACAGATTGGAAAATTTTTGCTTATGCTTAATCCAATCAGTTGTGAAGTGGGTTCGGTCCGCATGGGACTAATCGGCGAGAGACAGCGTGTATTGAGTTGATCTTGCTGCCATTATTATTGCTAGATTTAACAGCCCCCCTTATGGCAGAAAGGGTTCGTAGAAACATATGAGAATACTTGGTAATTTTAAGTCCTTGTTCTGTTTCTACCTTGTTAGGAATAACTTGGTAGGTATAGCGGCAACTGGTAATACGAACAAGTGCTAGCATTATCAGGAAAATAAGGAACAGTTGAGAGTTTTTAATTCTCATTATTGAATGATAAGGAATAAGGGAAGAGAGCTAGTAATTAGGAAAATAGGATTTTAGTGCAGAGGGACCAAGGTTCTTTTGTTGTCTATATGAGTAGGTAGGCTGCTTGGAAGTTTATTTATAAGGAACTAGCAAGGGCCACATTACAAGCCACCTGTGCCATATATGACCAACATTAATTCATTTTTACATTCGACTATATAATTATAATCAATTCTGACTTGCAAAAAAAAAATAAAAAATGGTACATGGTTGCAGGCACATCCTCTACTTCTCTGCATATTACAAATGGGAAATTAAGGTTGACTTTTGAAGGAGTTGTTTTCAGGAAGAGGATGATCAATATTTTATTTTTACACCTCAGCTTTGAGGCATGCTAGCTGATGATGACTTTGCAAATTCGAACTTTAATCATACCCATTAAAAAAATAAGTACAGAAGAGTAGAGCAAAATGTCCTGTATACCAAACAAAACAAAAAACATTTAAATGGAGAGAGTCTGCAATGTTCACACTGTGCCTGACCAAGCACTGATGCATTGAATTTCTCCTAAAATATATAGGCTGAGGTACGTTTGCATATAATAAATTGTTTATCAGTAAGGTATGATAAATTAAAAAAATAAAAAAAAAAAAGGTATTGACCCTTCGAGCAATTTGGGGTTAAATTATGGAAAATGCATAATTCGAGAGTCACCTTCTAATATGGTAGAATGTTTTTGTTAAGGGAGAAAAGAATATATATGTATTCTGTTGTTCTCTCTCATGAACAAATATAAAGTGCTTCCAAACTACAGGTTCTAATAATCTTAACGAATAAAATTAGTAGAGATTAATAATTATAAATAGAAATCACAAGTTGCCAGTCAAATTTGATTGTGTCAGCTCTCAGGCTTCTTAATTTAATTAAAGACAAATGTGACATAAAGATTGATAAATAAACAAAATAAATTGTTAATCTATGCTTTGTTGGTGAGTTGACCTCCAGTTCCAATTTCCTATTATTCTACTTGTAAACTTTTTGTCATTGCATAACCATACCTTCTTGGTTACTTGATGAAGAAAACAATTAAGAAATAGATAAAACAGAGAAATTCAACTCCTTTAATGTTTAATATACTTCTGAAAATATGAGATAATTGACAAATTAATAATTTTGGAGTTGTTGAGCATGGAGCAGAGCTTGCTTAGGAATCTTGAAGAGGCAGAAAGATAAGTACAAAGAAAGTTGGTAACAACTAAATTGGATGTTTATTTGGAAAAAGTTTGAATAATTGGTATCTAAAATAAATATGAAAGGGAAAGACCAATTTTAATGCAGCAAGACTCATCAATTACACATAATGTTGATAGATATAATTATAATGGTACTACAAACAGGAAAACTAGCATACCCTACCCACCTGCAATTCTGCTCCATTAATTATTAAGTATTCAACTGCAGTTATATATTTTGTTTTTAATTCACACTTTAATCCAATGCAAATTCATAATTCATCACATCCTTCTACCCCATGAATGATTAGTGTAAGATGTCAGACAATGATTGGCAGTTTAT
The DNA here is from genome assembly GCA_948193065.1 of Aleurites moluccanus. Classification (NCBI taxonomy): domain Eukaryota; kingdom Viridiplantae; phylum Streptophyta; class Magnoliopsida; order Malpighiales; family Euphorbiaceae; genus Aleurites; species Aleurites moluccanus. Next base: position 61,939 of record CANXYC012387937.1, on the reverse strand, counting down.
ATGAAAGCTTATATACATGCATGATTTTTGTTTTTTTATTAATTAAGCTGTCAATGATATTTAAATTTATAATTTTATAATTTTGCAAATAATTTTAGTACTATTGAATCAGATGATACATGATACATTTTCTTGGATGAAAAAGGAAAAGAAAATGTGGGGGAATATTGAGACTACTATATTAACAAAGTTCACTGTTAAAAGTTTCCAAGTGTTCAGTGTTTCTATATACTCTGTTCTCTCTGCAATCACTGAGAGCTCTAATCTTGGTGGAGCAGTTGAGTAATTTTTGACTGTATTGTACACCGTACTCAAGTACAAATGCAACATAATAATGGGAAGAGCACAAAATAAGCTTTATAATATTATTATGGCAAATTTAAAATGTGCTTTACAATAGTAATCCATAATGGACTTTACAACTCGAGCTAAAATTTGGTTCTTGAAAAGAATGAAGGAAAGAACTGGGAAAATATTAGATCCTTTGATGATTTTCCTTTTCATTCTTTCCAAGAACCAAACAGATTTTTTTTTCTTTCTTTGTTGCCTAGCTACAAACATAACAGGATAAGTAGAAATTCCCATCAATTGTGAAGTGGGTTTGGTCCTCCTGGAACAAGTTTATGTGATACAACAAATACTGAACTGGGCTTGTGATCTCTGGATTGAACAGAGTGGGAAATAGCAGAGAGATGCAGAGGAAATGGAGAAGAAAATTTTGGGTTTAGTCTTTGATCTGGTTCTTGATTGGTAGCCCAGCTGATATGCCTGCAAGTACAAAGGACTGTACCTGATAAAATTATTGTGAAAACTAGAAGTGGAAGTAAAAAGCTATTAGTTCTCATCATTTTAGAAGGTACAAGAAGAAGAGAATTGAAAGAGGAGATCTTGAAGCAGAGAAAAAACAGGACTTTTTGAGCTGTACGAGTATGTCTAGGGTCTATTTATAAGGAGATCAGATGACCCATGGGAGACTAGATGAAGCCAAAATTCACAGCCAATCATATTTTGAATCACTTGATCAATGCCCCATTTCAAATCCTTATTAGCTCTATTGAATAATCAAATTGATAAAACAGAACCTAAGTATGGGCCACCGCTTCATAAGCTTCCCATTTTAATTTAGTCTTTGTCTTTCAATAACAAATTTTATTTAGAAAATTTCGGTTTATTTCTTACTTTAGAAATTTCTAATATCAAGTCTATAAATTCTTAGGATTAATTAGAAAATTGTGATTATTTATAAATATCAATTTTATTATCTTATAGAATTTTTATTACACGGCTCGTTTGAAATAAATAAATCATAAATATGAAATTCATTTATTTTAAATTTATTCTCATATTTACAAAAATATGATTTAAAATATAAAATTTGATTGAATTTTATATTTTTAAATTTGAAATAAATTTATAAATAAATTATGTTGATTCTTATTTTTAAAAAATCTTTAATATAATAAATATAATTAGAAAATATATATTTTATATTTATAGTTAGTATTTAGTTTATAAATATTAATTGGAAAAAAAAGAAAAAAAGAAAATTTTTAGAGAGAGCATGAAAAAAAGAAAAAAAAAAGGTATGTTTATCCATAATAATTATTTTGTTAATTTTGTAACATTCATTGAAAATTTTTATCTATTTTAATGAAATTTTATTTAGTTATCAATTCCATGAAATTTAATTCGTAAAATTAAAATGAATATTTTTAATGTTCCAAATATAATTTTTTAAATATATGAAATTTGAAATAAATTTTATGAAATTCATTTATTTTAAATTATAAATATTAATTTTTAATTTTATAAATTTTAATAATAAAGTCAAGAGGGTTTTAAAAGAAAGTGCTAAGTACTTAAAAAAAATAAAATAATTTAACTAAATATTCTAAAAAACAATTAACGGAGTATGAATTCATGTTGACGAACTTTAAATTCAAATGACTTTCGATCGTTAATTGATGTTTGGAAACTAAGAAATGTAGCTATAAAATGAATATCTAATCACTTTTTCTGATGTTGAAATGAATTTTTAAACTGTATTATGAGAAAGTTTAAGGGTAATATGAAAGGACAAACCTTGAAATGCAAATAGTGGCAAGGAGGGAGGGGGGCCAGGGCATTAAATAAAAAGGGTTGGCATGTGATATGTACCTTTGATAGGATTGCTCAATGCCTTTGCCCTATGTATAACGTATTCAACTTCAACTGCCAGCCAAGGAAAATTAAATGTAGTATTTTCAAAGTCAAGAAGGCAAATCTTTAGCCTTTGTGGTTCAGTGGCTACCACGCTACACCTTTGATATATGAGGTTTGGTTTTCAATTTCTATTGAATTTTTAACATAGATTTGTGAAAACCAATCATAAAACTTAATTATTAAAATTTAATAATTTAATTTTATATAAATTTATTTAATATTTTATATTTAACTCATGTAAAATTTATAATTTTATTAAACTTTCAAATGGTAATTAGCTTAAAATATTTTTTTTATCAAGCCTTTTTAAATTTATAAATTTATAATAAAAACTGAGTTAATATAATTAAAAACTTAATAAAGGTGAATAAATAAATTTAAAAATTTATCACCACGTAAAAAATAATTGAAAAAAATCTATTACGATGCAAGAATTAAATCTCAATCTGAATTATATAGAAAAGAGATATGTTCTTGAATTATTTTTCCGCTCTAATATCATATTGAGTTTTAATATAAATTCAAAAAAAAAAACCTTAAAATCTAGTTATTAAAATTGAAGAATCAAATTATATAATTCATTCAACATTTTATATTTAATTCATATGAGTTTTATATATTAACATTCTTGTTCACGTGGTAACTAAGTCAAAATAATTTTTGTCAAGCCCTTTTAACACTTGTAAATATATGATAAAAATTAGGTTGATATAATTAAAAATCTAATACGGGCGAATAACATATTTGAAAGTTTACCATCGAATGAAAAACAATTGAAAGAAAACCTACCACAAGACAATAATTAAAATCTCGATCTGAATTTGAAAGACAATTGAAAGAGACATAGCAAAGAGACAATAATCAAAATCTCGATCTAAGTTATATAGAACGAATAAGTACATGGATCATTTTCCCACTCTATTACTAGATTGAGTTTTTAATATAAATTTATTTTAAAAGTTAACTATTAAAATTGTAAAGTTTATTTGTATATTAATTATCTAATATAGTTATATTTAATTAGTGTGATATTTTTTTTTATGTTATATTCTTAATAGTCCTTTTAAATGACAATTAAGTCAAAATAAATTTTGATAAATGTAATTGATACTTACAAATTTATGATATAAACTGGATCAAAAGATAATTTAAAGTTTGAGGGTACCCCATACTAGGTGAAAAAATTGAAAGTGTTCATATCAAATAAAGATCAAATTTTGAAATCTGTGAAAAAATTCATATCGGACAAAAACAAATTGAACAAATAAAGATCAAATTTTGAAATCTGTGAAAAAATTCATATCGGACAAAAAAAAATTGAATCTAGTCCAGTTTATGATATAACAGGGTGTCAAATGATAAATTATGCTATGATATCATGTTCAATTTAAAATATAGAATTAGGAAAATCAACTTTAATATTAAAAACTCAATATGGTTAGTTATCTCATATGTGTATTAAAAACTCAATATGGATCAAAGAATAATCAATAATTGCAACACCATATTATATCATAATTTATATTAAATTTTAATTTTCTTTCTTAGCCTATTATGTGTTTATCCTCAAATTTTAAATTTATTTTGTTGAATATGTTATGAAAAATAAATAAAATAAAAATAAGAACAAGAACAATAATAAGAATGTAGAACAAAGAGTTTTCTATTATCTTTTTGTTGTGTATTACAAAGTAATATAAACTCATATTTATTAGGTTCATCTCCACTATAGTTTATAATATATAAATCCACCATAAATTATAACATACGTGATGCAATAAAAATTAATATTAAATATAAAAACTTATGGGTAGTGAGATAGATGAATGAACATCCACGTTTATCTATATATTTATAACACTCTCCATTGGATGTCCATATTTATAAAGAATATGTCTCATTAAAACATTACTAGTAAGAACCCAGTGGAAAAAAAAACTAGTGAAGGATAAATAGTACAATATTTTCGCATTATAAATAGTACACTGCCTTATTAAAAATCTTATCAGGAAAATCCAATAGGACAAAATCTTTGGTTAATAAAAAAAGAATACAGTACTAAACTCCTCCCTATTTGCAATATCACTAAATATCTTTAATATATTGCATTCCAATATTATGAATCAATGTTTTGAATGTTATATTAGGAAATATTTTAGCGAACAAATATGTTATATTGTCACTTAAACCAATTTGTTGAATATTAATTTCACCATTATTTTATTGATATGAAAAAATAATATGAGACCTTATATTATTAGTAAGATGCATTTAATACACTTATTGCATTAAGATATAATACTTCATGATCAAAAATTTATTTATTATCTTATTGAGACCGAAAAAATTTCTCATTCACATCAAGTAATTTAATAACTATTGGATTATTCAATATAAAAGTGTTTTGTATATAAAATTATAAAGAAACTTTTTGTGTATAAGTTAATTGATAAATAAAAATTTCTTTGCAAAATGTTCAATTTGTAATCGAGGCAGAATTTTATTTTTTCAAAATAATTAATCTCAATTTTTTTTTTCAAACAATATGTTACTTTTGAAAGTTTTTCAGAAATTTTAATAATATTCAAATCATCAATATATACAATAATTATGGCAAATTCATATATAAACTTCTCTATACTATTGCTTTTATATTATACTTTGAATAAGTATTCATTAAGGCGATTTTATCGTATGAGCCCAAATTATTTTAATTTATATAAAGATCTTTGTAATTTAATTGAATAAATTTCTCGATAACTTAAATTATATTTTTCTAGCATTTTAAATCTTTTAAGGATTTTTATATAAATATCATTTTTAATTGAGTCATATAGATAAGTTTTGACTACATCCATTAGATACATATCAAGTTTTTCATATATTTCTATATTAATAAAATATTAAAATATTATTATATCCACCACATAAGAGTATATCTCTTCATAATTGATTTCAGATTTTTGTCAAAAAATTTGTGTAGCAAATATTGTTTTGTATTTTACAATTTTATTTTTCTCATTTTTTTTTTCACACAAAAATCTATTTATATCTAACAGTTTCACATCTTTTGGTGTTTGGACTATTGGTCTGAAAATTTTATACTTTTCAAGAGAATCCAATTTTGCTTGTATTATATATTTTCATTTTTGTCAATCAACTCTATTTTCAACATTATTAAATAGATCGTCGTTCAAAATCAACATTTTCATTCATAAAAATATGTTACATCATATGTAAAATAGTAGTCAACAATTATTTTATTTTGATTCTATCTTTTTTCATAACTAACATAATTTATCAATATCTCTTCATTTTTACTAATTCCAAGTACATATACTTTTTCAGGAATTGTATATATGTTAGTATCTACATTTTCAATAAAATTATCTTTATTATTTATTATTTTTCTTTTTCGATAACTTTTATCCTTATAATCAATAACCTTCCACACTTCAAGCGTGCTTGAGATTCATTAATATTAATAAGTTGTCATTCTTGGATGATAATACAAATTAAAATATTAACAACTGTTATATGAAATTTTATTACTCATTTTAAATTAACAAGTGCATCTGACAATTGATTTGCTAATTTTTGCAGATAAATTAATTTATAAACTTTTTATTCATATTGTTTTATTATAGGATTTAGATAATGATAAAATATTTCATATTATTATATTTCTCAACTTTTATTATCTCTCCTTAATGTTGGGAATATTATTTCATCAAATGACAATCTGCATATCGAGCAGTAAATACATCACCATTAATGACTCAAAATATTTAATTATTGAGTGAGATTTATATTCAACTTATATTTATAACCTTTTTTGAGTACTCATCTTAGTGTGTTGTAGTGAAATAATTAGGATATATACCGCACATTAAAAAAAATTCTTAGATGATAAATTTCTAATTTTTAACCAAAAGTCAATTGATTAATTTGAAGAATCTTTTAGTTTTTCAATAGATTTCAACATGAATTTTCAATATTTTTTTCATTATTTTTAAACAAATATGACCTAATTTGTCAAGCCAAATAATAAAAATATTTGGATATTTAAACTTCTGGTTTAGTATAAGATTATTTTCAATTTCACTAATTTTTGTATAATACAAATCAAATAAAATAACAAAAAAAATTTCACTATATTTTTTTACCCGAAATAATGCTTGTAATATGGAAGTATTATTGATTCCTCTCATTTACCGTCTCAATATGATATTCATTACTGTAAATATTTTTAAAACTTAATAAATTTCTATGAGGTTTTGGAGAGAATAATGTATTATGTATAATAAATTTTGTTCCTCTTGTAATAATATATTAGTTCTTCTGAAGCTTTTAATTATTTTTTATTTTATTAAAAATAATTGTCTCACTCATTTTCAAAAAAAAAAAATATTTAACATTTTAAAAAATTGTATGAGTTATCTCACTATTCACAATATATATATCAAAATCAATTTTCTTTTTCAATATTTTCAAAAAAATTATTTGTCACATCAACGTGAGCAATATCTATATGATTATAATCAAAGTCATTTTTATTAGAGATGAAATTTATCTTCATATTTTTCTCTCTTTTTACGATACTCAATAAATATCAATAAAATATTTTATTATACGATAAATATGTAACAAATTTTTCTTCACACCATATCGATAATATTTACTTTAAAAATTTTGTCCACCTTTTTTATTCTCATTTATGTATAATTTTATTTCACATCCGGTGGTAATAAATATTCTTATGATATTATTTTATTCTTATGAAAATAATAATCATTATAGATTTACCTTTAAATTTTACCACATCCATTTTAGGCAATGAGATAAAATTAGTACGATGTATTTTATGAATTTTTTAGTAACAACTTATTATTTTATTTAGTTAAATATCACTGCATTCACTTTAGGGAATAAGATTAAATCAAAATGCATGAAATTAATTCATAATATTTTTATAATCTTTTTATCAATATTACTACTGCAGGAGCATATTCTATATATAAAAAATATTAACATATCATTATTTGTAAATATTTTTCACACATTAAGAATTAATTATAACAAAAAATCAATATATTTGAAATAAAAAAATAACTTTGCAATATCAAAATAAATAAATTCACTATCATTATCAATACATAATTAAATAAAAAAAATTATAATAATTATTCTAATTTTTTTTTTCACTTATACTTTTATAAGATCGCAAATATAAATTATTTTCTTTTATTTCAAATTATATTTTAACAAGTATAAAATATTATAATTTATATAAAAACAAATATCAAAATTAGAGTATAAATTTTTTATGTTAGATGTAAATTGAAAAATAAAACGATAATGTATAAAAATAGAATTTACTTATTCAAATATCTAAATTAAAATATTATCAATAGAAAAACTTGAAACCTCAAATACTCGAATAAGAATGTTATCAAGAAAAAGATTTTAAATCTTTTGAACAAGAAAGGGTATCAAATATGTCATGAAAAATAAAATTGAGTAGCATAAGAATAAAAAAATTCCGATCTACCAATTAACAAAAAAATTCTAAAACATATAAGTATAAAATTATTATCAATCAAAAGTAACGAGACATAAATTATAAATATAAAAATAATGATAATATAAGAATTTTCTATAAGAATAATAAATTTATATATTTTAATGTATTTACATAAATATAAATAATTTATTAAGATAGTGAAATAAATAAAATGCATGAAATTAAAATTTTAAAAGTAGAAAAACTTGCATGGATTTGTTTGTTTAAAAATAGAGAATCGTGCTGATAACGTATTATGAAAAATAAACAAAATAAAAATAAGAACAAAAACAACGACAAAAACAATAATAAGAATATAGAAAAAATAGTTTTATATTATCTTTTTGTTGTGTATATTCATCTCCACTATACGTTACAATATATAAACCCACCATAAATTATAACATACATGGTGTAATAAAATTAATCTTAAATATAAAAATTTATGAGTAGTAAGATAGATAAATATGGATATCCATTTATCTATATATTTATAACATAATATAAATTATTATTAGACTTTTAATTTCTCGTAATCAGTGTACATCATAAATTTATAAGTGTCTGTTGATTTAATAAAAAAATATTTTAGCTTGAATGCCACTTGAGAGCTTGTTGAAAATATATAATAAAAAAAAATTTTCATATTGATTGACTATAAAATATTAAATGATTAATATAAAAATAATTTTTCAATCTTAATAGTTAGTTTTTAAAATTGAAACTTTTAATATATATATATATATATATATATATATAAATAAACTCCAATATATATAAAATGAGATCTATATAAACTCCAATATATATAAAATAAGATCAATGTCTAATTATCATTTGAGATTATTAAGAATATATAATGAGAAAAAGTAAGTGATTAGCATAGAAATAGCTACATGACCTTAATAACTAATTAGCTTTTAAGGATGATTTTTTTAAATCTATATTAAAAATTCAATGATTTATGGCATCTCGGTCATTGGTAACCATTGTTATTAAAATTGGATCGGACTGATCAGTCAAACTGAAAAAATGGGGATTCGAACTAAGGATGGTCCGGTCAGCTTCCAAACAACCATCCTCCAAAAATCGATTAAAAAACTGATGAACTGACCAATTAACAATCGAATCGATTGAATCAGATCGATTTTTCTAGTTCAAGCGGGTCATAATCTTTTTTACTTTTTTAATTTTTTTTAATAAAAAATAAAAAATATCAAATTATATTTATTTTTATCATATATATAATAAACGTCAAATTATATATATGTATATATTATTTTTTATTTTTTATAATTTAACTGATTTAATCCCAATCAAATTTTTAACTTTATGACCCTTACGGTTGTTTTGAAAACATTGCTGGTAACTGTTATTATTGCTTACACAGGCAAATGGAGATGATCACTGTAAACTGAGGCCCCTGCCCGCTGCCACCGTGTAATATATTGAGCTTGGGACTACTTATGGAATGTGTAGGGATTCACATTATTCCATTTATAATTGAATCATTGAATCATTCTGTAAAATTTAATTATTTTTTTATAAATTTAATTTCGATTCACATTCGAATTAAGATCTTTCAATCCAAATAATTGATGGTAAAATTTAATTATTAAAATAAGAGTTAGACAATATTTAAAGACAACAAGCTTATTAAGCTATTGGACAGTAATACAGTGATTGAACTTTACATCATGAATTTAAATCTTGACCTCTTTTAAGATATATATACATGTAAAAGAAAAGAAATAGTAAAATGGTTTTTTAACTAGTGTTTTCAGGGTATTTATTAAAAATAAAAATTTAAATAATATTAAATAAATAAATTTAAAAATAAAATAAATAAGTGAAAAGTTGAGATTATGACCTATTACTCAGAATAATACTTATTGTAACGAAATACAACTCTATCAATATTTTTTTTTCATCAAATTTATTTTTTATATTAATTTAATTATATTTTTCTAACATAATTATTTTATATTTATATTTTATTTAAAATAATTATTTTTAACGAATATTCTAAAAATACGATAATAAAATGCATTTAGATATGATTCTTTCTAAGATGAAATTAGTGAAGGTTAAACCACCAAACAACCAATAACCCTATAAATCAATATATCGAAACTTAATTTAGCACCATAAAATGTTAATATTACATGGAATAGGCATATGATCTATACAGCCAACCAACTTACAACGCAGTAAATCTAGCAATGTCAAGTAAAATTGGTACCAATCCTATTGCCAAGAACTGTAGATCTATATGACATGCAACGAGACATTTCCATTTTGGGTCGTGTCTTAATATCCCCATGTGATGCTTGATTCATGAATATGGAAATTTCACTTTTGCTTGTTTAAGTGTTCCAGTGTTCTACGAACAATAAGATCACCTTGAATTTGATTTGAATTAAATTGAAGTTGTAATGACGGTAATCACTTTTGCTATTAGAAAATTGTATCTAATAACACCATTAGTTTTTTATTATTATTATTTTACTAAATTAATTTCTTTTTTTTAATGATAACAATGTTAAATAACATTTATTTTTATAATAATAAAATTAATAATAGTTTATTGTAGAAAATTATAATTTTTATTTAAAAACTTAATTATTATCACCTAAGTAAACCAATTAGAAAATATAATTATATATTTTAATATTTAAGTAAAATCAACCATTCTTTCATTTCATTTATTTGTGGGAAAGATGCTACTAAAAAAATTATATAAAAAATATTTCTAATTTAATTATTCATAATATAGTATAATATTATATTAAATTATAGAAATGTCAATATATAGTCATAATTTTCTTGCCATTTTGGAAAGATTGGGCTTTTTAAAGTAAGCTATTAATATCAATTAAGGCAAAATTGATTTATGGTTTTCCATAGTAAATTTATCATGAATTGAAAAAAGATAATTAAAAAAATTAATATTTTTGTTGCAATAAATTAATTAATACAGGCTGAAGGATTATACAGGTGTTGTGGCTATTGGGTACTTGCCCATGTCCATTTTCACAACTTTGGGAAACTCTGCATCAGCAATATAATTTGGGTGAGAGGTTTACACAACTTCCAATGGCTATGTTGCATGTATGCAGAACAGTCCTTACTTTTTAGCCCAGCGGCCATGGTAAATGATGACACATGGAACTCCGATCATTTACTAAAACCTTGAGGTATCTAAGCATGTTGCATGTATACCAAATGGTAAAAAAAGAAAGCAAAGCATACTATATACTTATTATTAGTAAATTCAAATTGTACGTATTGTATATGTACATGTATGCGAATGTATATTTTGACAGAATTCGATGTATGCGAGCAAATGAAACCCAGTTCTCTCCCATGTGGATCCACTGAAGAAATTCAATGAAATTTGCAGAGTAGACGACTCTGGAATGACAGCAAGTTTTTTCCTACTTTTTAAGTCACTTTAATTCTCAAAAATCATCTTTCTTATAATTAATTATAGACTGATGGGTTTCAAAATACTGGGTGCTGTAGTTGATCTTGCCTTCGATCGGTATCGCTATATTGGCCAAAAAATTTCAAGGCAATCAGTTCATGGAGAAATCCAACATGCACTGGATGCTAATCTTTTCAAGGCAACCCTTTTTTGACCTTTGTTTTGTTTTAATTCAAAATTATGGTAAAACTAATAGTTTCACCTTTAGCATATGCATACTTTGGTTTTGTTCAAAGAATGCCCCACAGGCAGCTGAACTTCCAATTACAAAACAACAGTAATTGATGGCCAAATACCTCGAGAAAATTATTACATGTAACGATTCTGAATCTCCCCAGTTTAGCATACCAATTTATTATTCAAAGGTAAAGCATGTCTGTAACATAACTAATTCTACATAGAAAAAGTAGACTAACATCTGGTGAAAGTTCATCAAATACACGCATCCGAATAAACATCACTCGTTCTTGGCATCTCTATAAGTAATCACGTCCCAGATTTGTAATTGTGAACCCAAATCTGAACATTACTGTTTGACTTCAGCACTAGGAGTAGTTTCCACAGGTCCATCAGTGGATGCACCATCTTCAGTAGGCTTAGCACCATCAGCTTCTTTAGATTCTGTAGGTTCACTAGCAGGAGCAGCTTCATCGGTTACTGGAACAGATTTTTTGATAGTTCCAACCTTAACATACTTGCTCACGAACTTGTACTCCCAATCTTGCAACGCCTCCAATTCAAATGGACCAAGACCAGAGATATCACCAGTCAAATCTTTGTCTTCAAAGGACATCTTTGCAAGAGCTCTGCTGGCGTCCTTCCCCGCAAATAATGCATAAGGTCCGCCAGGTCCATAAAACATCCTGCGGCAATGGGATCACATAACAAATCATTAGTTTCACACAAATCATAATTTTCACGCCAACAGAATAACTTGTTCACCAATGGATTTCCTAAACAAAACATGCGCATTGGTGGAAAAAGTTCTAAATCCTAATGAATGTAGCTTTTACTGAAAAAACTACCTAAGCCTCAGCAAGAAATGTTATACGCCAAATCAAATGAAAACACATCCACATCGAAGCTTTCTCCCCATGTGATGCATAATACGAGAACAATATGACATTCTCAATTAGATATTATATCATCATAAAAAAAAAAATGAAAACCTTGCAATGGCTTTATTGTGATAAACCAAGAAGCAAAGCAAATGGCTTGTATTGAAGGCTCAAATCAGCTGAAATCTAGAGAAAATACTGGGAACTAATACTCGCAGCTTTACATTACAAACATAGCCACAGTTTTGCTACTTGCACAAACCAGAAAATCTTCCAACTCGATGTCAATCCACTCACAGAATGATTATAGGACTTTGCAAGGGCAAATTGCAAACTCGTCTGATTTTCTACTATAAAATAAGTATGCAATTCTTAATGATTGAAGACTATACCACGTATACTAGTGAACGCACGAAACCATTCCGTTCTAACAGATATTTCTGTTTGTAATATGTAGATAAATAAGCTACTTTATTACAAATTGCAAACTTTAAAACGTTGAAATCCTATTACATGTACTATTTTTTTTTTCATTCCAAGAAGTTAGAGACTGACTCTGAATGTGCCCTGCGACCAAATGGAATCAGTAAGATTTGAAAGGCAGATCACCAACCAAATTATGCAAAACCACGCACTCAAAATTAATCACTTGTCACCAAAAAATAAAAATTAAGATTTGCAATCCTTATACTTTGAATTCTCCCAGAAGATCTGGAGACTGGAGTGGAAAATTAAAAGAATGATTTACTATATAATTTGCAACATTTTTTTTTGAAAAAAATTGGATGCTTATAATCCATAAAAGAAATTAAAAATTTGCAATTTTCACTTAGCTTAGAAAGGTAGTATATTTTATCTAGCAAAAAAGTTGGTCAAACAACAAGAGAAAGTGAGAAGTGGGAAGTGGCTAAAATAGAGAGCATAAAAAAGGGTAAAAAGAGAAAAGAGAAGTCCAATTCAAATCCATCTATCATCCAAAAAACCCCAATTTTTGCAAACCCAAATAATAAATTTTCCGGAAAATTCAGATAAAACAGCTGTTGACAATTAGATGGAAACCCTTAAACTTCACATAAGAAAAAACCCAAAAAGTCCGGAAAGAAGAAACCAAAAGAGTTGATATTTATACCTGCTTTGTGAGACATCATAGATCTGACCCTTAATAGCCATAAGCAGAGGTTTCTTAGGATCAGCGCCATCATATTGCTTAAGCTCCTCCTCATTAATCTCACCAAGCTGAACAGGTGGAGGCAGAGGCTGCACCGGCTCTTCAATATTTCTGGGTCTTGGATGATTATTAGAAGACCCAAAAAGCTCAGAAATCACATAGTAAACAGCCAAACCCAAAGCCAAAACAGTAAAGAAGGTAGCTGGCGAGAGACCAGCGTAGACGGTGATTGCATCCTTAAGGCTCTCCCACAGCTGCAAAGCCATTTTTTTTTTTTTACTTTGATTTGATAAAGAAAGTGAGAGAGACCGAGTGAGTTTATGAACAGATATTTATTTGGCGAAAGAGAGTCTCAACATGCGAATTTGGTCTAAATTTAACAAATATCAGTCGCCAATCTTTACAATTTTCTTGTACCTGTAAACAAAAATATTACTTTAATTGGTCCACCTACTTAGGGTGATTTACGTAAATTCATAATATTTCTTTAACCTGCTCCACCAAAAATATATTTCTATTATATTTTATTATTATATTTTAAACGCCGGCAATCCCACACCAAGCTTGATGGGACGGGGATATATTTTATTTAGAAAAAATTATTATAAAAATCTCTAAAATCTTATCTAATTAATATTTTAATTTTTATAATTTTATAATATTTCTAGTTTTTAGATCATGAAAATACTGAGACACAAAATATTCTATAACATAATAATTTAAAATTTAAAATGTTTTATTATAAAATTTTAAGGATGAAAATGTTATATAAATTAAAATAAAAATTCATAATTAAACAGAATTTGATGACTAAAAATATTAATTTTTAAAATAAATAAAACTAAAATATTATTATGTTAAATTTCAAAGATATTAAAGTAAATAATTTTTTTATTTAAAAAAAAAATCCTCTTCTTAAATTATGAAATTATGTAACTCATCCTTTAATAGGTGGATCAATATAAATTAAATTATACGATTCAAAATCTTTTAATTCTTGAGATATGTCATTTAATTTAATCATAATTGAGATATAAATTAAGTTTGATATTTTATTGATTATCATTTAAAATATCTCGATTGCACTCAGGTTGTTGATCCATAATTCTCAAGATTAAAACAAATGGAGAACAATTGAAAAAACAGTTACTATGTCATTAATTTTGTGTTAGTGGTTGCTATTGTGCAATGGATTAATCACCATACCATTTTTTACCCTGAACCCTGTTGAAACATGTAGGGCTAATTAGGTAATTTTGGTTTTGGAAAGTGTTAGATATGGTAGGTACAGAGTATCAAATGTGGGAAATGCGTACTTATTTTTAGCTGAGAAATGTGGGAAACGCTTGGTTATACAACACTGTCAAAATATATATCGAATGGGAAGAACTGCAGAGTGTCATTCTGCTATTTGGTTGCTGCAGTTACACTTTGTTAAGTTTTTTTTTTTTTTTCTTCTTCGTTAGAATATCTTTATATTTACATTAGTATGCAAAATGAAGAACTCTAATTCACAAAAAACCTTCAAAGCCAAATCTTGAAATGAGATTTTGGTATAAGAATCTTCAATATTGTAGGAATTATTAAAAACTTGAAGAAACTTTTGCCCCTTTGCTGCAAATGATAAATAGATATTAAACTGTTTGCAAAATAATTAACATTTGGCGGCCCATTACCATTAGTAGGTTCGCTATCGTTTACTTTTAACTGTTTAACAGACTAGAGCTGCCTGCAATTAACAGACTAGAGCTTTTCACCGCAATGTGCATGCTCCACTTACAGCTAGACCTGTTCATGGAACAAAGCCCATCTGTCCAGACTACAATTTTCGTCGCAAATTAAGTTGGGAATATTACACAAATATACTATTTTTTAATTTTTTTTTTAATTTTACGATTATTTTTTTTTAATTTTATTGTTTTTTAATATATGTTTGATATATGTGTGGTATATTTTTTGTATATATTTGATATATGTCGTATTTTAAAAAAAATATTTTTAGATATGCAGTATTTAAAAAAAAAATTTTAACAGTTAAAATGAAATATTTTTTATTTTTTAGGATATTTTTGAAAAATTTCCAATTAAGTTTGCTGTATGCAGCTTTATAAGTCTACTTACTGTTGATGCTCTGGATAAACAGTAGCATGTTTTTTCTTGCATTGCAAATAATTCTTGATTTAATGTTCTTGCAACAACAAAAGTTGCTTTAAGATAAAAGTGCCAACTTCACAGTTCTCACACATAATTTATTGCTACCATGCTGTTGTATCAAAGCATGAGATCAGAGAAGGGAAAAATTATATTGAAATAAAAATACAAACTTGCTAACGAAATGCATAGAAACATCAATGCAGTCCAATTTAACGAGATTATGATTCAAAGGTCAACATTTTTGACCTTCTAGATTTCAAAATAAAATATGACTAAAAAAAAAAAATGAAATTATTAAGTATTTAATAAAATTATTATTAGTGATTATTGTTAATATATTTAATAATAATTAAGGATAATATTATTCCATTTGTTTCATTTATATAAACACAACTGTTTTTACACAAGGATTAAAGAATAATAATTTTTTTTAACTGAAATTTTTTTTATTTTTTTTCTAATTTCCCCTCAACATATCAATTATTGTTACTTCCATTTTGTTGTTTTGATTGTTCATGAAAATTGTAATGAAAAAATTTATTGAATGGTATCCAAGAATATAAAGGAATAAGCAAAAATTAAAAAAAGATTTGTTAATTCATATCTGATAATGTAATTTATTAATTTGTTAATTCATATCTGATAATGTAATTTAATTTAATGCAGTATAAAGAATTATTTGCCGCTACATAGAAATTATCATATAATTAATGCATTTTATAAATTAAAAAAATGGCAAAATAGACTTTGTATTTTAGACCAAATATATTTAAAGTAAATTTATCTATTTAAATGAAACGTCTAGAATAAAAATTTTATCTATATAAATGAAACAGAAGAAATAATGTTTATCTTTTTATCTAAATATTTTAATAAAATAATTTAGTCTTTTTTTATTTACGAGTATGAGCTATTTTAAAACTAATTTGATTATTTAACAGCTACAGTTTCACTACAAAAAATAAATAAACGCATTTGATGCAAATTGACCATCGTTAGGATGTTTAACCATTGTTTTGAGACATAAAATCAACAATAATAAGCATTTTCAGCATGCCTTGTTTGACTGATTGACCAGCACAACAACTAGAAGTTTAGAACATAGTAATATACTTGATTATAGAATTCAGCCTTGGGGACAGAAATGCTAAACTTTTCGAGTCTAGATAGGATTGTGACAAAAAAAACAAATGCTTATTATAGAAGAGGCTAGTTTCCACTAGATTAATCGTAAAACTAGCTAAAATGTTGAAAAAAACGTGGATTATCAAGAATATGTCTCGTTTCTATCAATCAATGTATTCTAGCTCCTTCAAATTCCTCCCCACCCACACCACAAACACAAACCCACAAATAAAAAGGAGGGTTGGGGGGGAAGGCCTTGGAAGTTGTAACCTAACACATAAATTGCAGATCAAGATACAGAGGAGAGGAAGAGTTCAACTTGGAACAAAAAATGTAATTTACCATATATACGTTATCACAATTACAAATTATACCTCAGCCGAAGTAGCAGATTATCACAAATTCTCAGACCCTCTCCGCAACTACCCACTGAGAGGATGTCTTTTATCACGACAACTACCTAATGATGACAGCTTTTAACTACATCAATTCAAAAATCATTTTATTCTGTTTCTAGCATTGAAACAAGCAATAATCAGGAAAATGTTACATGTTCTACAGGTTTCTAGTCACTAAAATATGATCTCAGAATTCTCCAATCAAAGAGCAAGAGAGCTCACCTCATCAGCCTTCCACAAACCTTCCTCATACTTGTACCACCGCATAAGACCTTCATCATTTATTGTCCTCTGGCACATGGTGCAGGAGTCTTCCATGCAAATTAAGAATTCACGTAACCGAGAAGCCTTCTCCAGGATAATTTGATCAAGCTCCCTAATAATTCGTTTTGAAGCAGGAGGTGCCTGAATTTCTATCAGAAGGCAATGTGATATGTTGAGCACTTCTAGGCATTTCAAACCATCCAAGATAAGGATCAAGGCATCCCTAGTTAGCATTGAACATCGAAGGCTCAAAACCTTTAATTTTGGAAGATATGCAGCCAGTGTAGAAGCAAAGAAAATGTCAAAAGGGCCCATGACCTTGAGTTCTCTGAAGTTCCTACAACTATTGGCAATTTCCTCAATGAGATAAGGGGGATTCGCTATGCTTGGCATTGTCAATGATTCAAGATCTCCCCACATTCGTATCGCCCTGCATATTCCAGTCTTTTTTATTCGATTCCACGCCGGTAGAACAAGTCTTCTAAGCCGTGGGGACCTGGAAAAGAGGAAAAGAGTGGCTTAGAGTACAATGGAGCATACAAAGTTAATCTCCAGAGATAAGGAAGAATAATTAGTTCCCCCAGCTAAAGTGCTGCCTATGTTCTAAAAGGGAAGAGGGCAAAGAAACAGGTAAAAATGTTAAAGCCAACAAACAGATATCCAGATGGTATGTGTTAGCCTTCTCCAGAATAGTTTGATCAAGCTCCCTAAATCCCATAATCATATTGTACATTTATCATTCAATCTTATCATGTAAGGACTTTACCAACATGAACATACAGATCAATGAGGTATCTATTGCATTTTTATGTAGGACACGTCCAATTTGGATACCTAGGGTTAGAACCACAGTTAAGAGACATTTTGGTCACAAGTAAATGTCCCTAGTAAATATCTGGATTTTTCTTAATTTTTTTTTATCCATTTAAAAAATAATAGTAGTTATTAAGAATTTTCTTACTAAGAGGTTTGGGGTTTCTTCCTAGCTAGTGGTTATCAGACAGTTTCCTTTTGGGATTAATAGAACATAAATAGGGCCTCTGCTAGTTATTGTCTTGGATTGTGAACAGTGAAATAAAAAGTTACTTTGCTTGTTTAGGCATGGATAACTGCATTGTTCTTCTCTCTCTCTCCCTCTTCTTACTGTCTCCCTGCTTGATGCGGGACATTGCATTGGGTTTATTCATCACAGCAAAATGCCAAAAGTTATCACATCTCATTAGCTATTGATTTAAGCACTAAATCTCCTATCAATATAAGCTCACAATTAGCTAAGCATACAACCCTTAAACCCTAGATTTTCTTGCCACCCAAAATTGGTGCAACTAGATCCTGCTACACCAGCTAAATCCCATAACGTTATCACTCACACAAGGAGATATTAATAACCAAAACCTATATACATCACTAACATTATCAGAAACTATAGAAAAACTTCAAATACAAATGATACTATTAAAAATGACAAATAAAAAAACTCACCTTTCAGCTGTATAAGTCAACTGCTCGTCGCTTACATACAGATTGAAGTGGAATATCAGTGACATTATGTTTCCCTGGCTAAGATTCAAGGATATCTTCAACACCCGAGTCAATGTTTTATCCGAACGGCCATCCACATACACATAAGGCTCCAAAGGGATTTTAATGAAATTAGATTTCAACATTGACAAATCAAGTGTTTTCCAAAGCAAGGGATCACAGCAGGCCAATCGCCAAGCGCTGCAAACGTGAGCAATGCCTGAAGTTAATTGAAAGATGTCAAAAGACTGGAATATCTTCACCAAAATATCAGTGTCTAAATCTTCCCATCTCCTCACAACAGAGTCACAATCGTCCATCAGTTTTTCAAAAGTTACAATGCAACAACACCAAGCCTGTATAAACATGATAGCAGAAAATTTTGTTTTAGTTCACAATATACATATAACTAAAGATAGGAAATTGGTTCCAACTTGAATTTGGAGAAAGAAAACCTAAATTATACATTTGAATAGTAAAAAATTCAATTTCTTAGTGAAATTCAATTAGATATATAATATAAATCCCATAACTGTCAGTTAAATTTAAGCATAAGATTCAAGATCTTTAAAAGAAACATTTGAACATTCAAATTCAGATAAAAGCAGCAATTCATAACCATATAAAAAAACAAAAACGAAGCAAAATTAAACATAAAAAATCAATATTTATAGCTTGAATTAACATTCCCAGGTCAGATCTTTCATTTCACCAAATTTGAAAAACTAGAAGAATCTAGATCCAGTTTCTGCTCATACAGACAAATAATAAATAAAACAAGAAAGAAAACACAGAAGATAAAAGACCTTTTAGGACATGAATCTGTGAAATCCGATGAGTGAGTCAGATTCCGGTGAGAAAGTGTGAAATATTGTATGAATTTTGGTTGTGTTTTTCACTAAAACATGCAACTGAGCAAGAAAGGCAACCGGATTCACTTAGAATCGTCAAAAATCAAAATATACACATACTCGTCCCCTCTTATTTATATTAAAGTAGAGTCGTGTGTTTTTGGACGAAGGCACATTTATATAGACATGGACTCTTATATTATTGGAGTATAAAATTAATATATATTTATATAGATATGGAGTTATGTGTTATTAGATTAAAATCAAATTAATATAATTTTATTTAATAATTTCTTGTAGTCTCTCTCTCCAATCACGTGTGAAGCTACCTAATTTGCTACCTGGTTACGGTTGTTCTCCATGCTTTACTTATGACCATTGGATGAAATATCACAATTATTGAATGTTTTTGTTTTACAATGTTATAAATCAAGAATTCATTTTCTACTTTCATTTTTTTTTTTTTTAGCTTAAATAGGTGAAAATAAGTTCTCTCTTTTAATAATTTTCACAGCATTGATAAATAGGAAAATCAAGTCTAAATTTTTTTAATTCTTATAGTCCCATTTAAAAACTAAAATTTTATAAAAATTCAATTCAACTTATTCTATTTTGTTAATTCTTATATTTATAAATTTATAAATAATAATAATTTTTTATTTAAAAAAAGTATCATTTTAAAAGAAATAAAATTATTTCCAAATAGAAGAATGTTGTACAAATTTAATTTATTTAATAAATTTTATTATTGAAAATCCAAACTACTATCATTAAATTAAACATAATTTTATTTTTATTTTTAATTACTCCAAACAATATAATTCAAATAAATTCTATCACCGCCTCAGAGCTCTCATTGCTTTGAATTGTAGACTTATATTTATTACTGGCATTCTTCTTGCTTTAAATTTAGTCAAGTTAGTACTTGGGTTCTGATTTTAGTGGAATTGGGTGCTTTAGTGTATGTTTGGTTGTTTTGAGAGTAATGGAGAGAAAATAAAAGAAAAGAAAAAAATTAAAGAAATTTCCTTTACTTTGTTGCTAATAAGAGAGAAAAAAAAATAAGAAGAAATTTTCTCATTAAAATTTTGGAGCAAAAATGAAAGAAATAAATAAAAATCAAAGTGTTTTTAATATAAATTATAAAAATATTTTTTTTTTCTCATTAATGAGGTTGAAAAAGTATACGTATAACAAATAAATTTACATTTCTTTTCTGTCCTAACAAAAAATCCAAATATCATAAAGAAAATTCAAATTTTATTTTTCTTTTATCTTCATATTTCCTTTGCACAATTAGTGCACCAAACAAAGCCTTAATCTTGATTTTAAATGCTTTATTAATGTCCTCTTCTTTGGAATGCTATTAGCATGCACTATCTTTGCAGTTTGTTGCCTTGCAGATGGTTCCATTCCTGCTATCAAACTAGCCATTTATAGATAACGCTTAAGTTCTGGACTTGAGGTAAGGAACATCCCACTGCAACATGTCCATGCTCTTCTACTCTTATTGATGTACTATTAATTGCTTTCATTTTTGTTGTTAAATTGGGATTTTTTTTGTATTTTGGTGCATAGAAAGGCTGAAGAATTAACAAATGGTATGACCATGGCTTTATCAATAACGAAGACCTTTGTTCAAGGAATATAAGAATCTGTACTTAGGGTAGTTTCTGCCTTTATTTCCTTATCGTGGAAACCCCTTGACAAGTTCTGACTTTTCGAAATTCAGTATTGAGGAAGCTGAAGCACAGTGTGCAATACTAAACTCAGGATCATTGTGCATAAGTAGGAACTTTTTGCTCTAAATTCTGTCAACTTGAAATTTGTAAATGTGCACAATAATTTTACTTGCCATGCCATTTTCATGATGATTATTAGGATGGATATTTCACTTCAGATTCTGATGTCTTCCTTCTCGGCGCAAGGACAGTGTACAGAGACATATGCCTTGGTGAGCATAGGGAGATTCATTACTGATCTATTAATGGTTGGTTTTCAATTGAGTATTGCTGCTGCTGACCTTTTTTTTTTTTTAATGAATTAGGGGAAGGCGGTCATGTAGTTTGTTATGAATGGCAGACAGGGACAAAACTTGGTTTTGGGAGGAACTCATTGGTAAATTTCTATTTTTTCTTTAAGCATCCAATGAAACATTTTACTTTTCTAAAACTGGTCCTTTTACTGGTGCCTTAAGTAGGGACCATTTGTGCCTCAGAAAGTCTCATTCGATTCATTTCCCAGCTGAGCATGACTCACTGGAAGTTCATATTGTTAACTTTGATTGTCTTTTGTATATTTTACATGTTATTGTCAATTGTATAGTTTGTTAATTCATTATCTTATTGTCTTCAGATTGCAATGGCTCTTCTACTTGGAAGTGATTACTCTCAGGGAGTTCATGGTCTGGGTCCAGTATGTCACAGTATTCTGTTGCTTATGAATTTGATTGGATAACTTGTTCCCTTTTGCCCACAACCTTCATTCTAGCAAGCATGTAACTAAATGTTTATGCTGTCGCACATTTCTCCTTGCCTACAGGACTTAGCCTGCCAGATTGTTAAGTCAGTTGGAGACAATAATATTCTTCAACAAATTGCATTAGAAGGATTATCCTTTGCAAAGAAGGCTAAAGGTTCAAAGAAACAGACACAGCCAAACTCATTGCATTGTCAATTTAATGTTGATAGTAATGACTGAGACACAGAGCTAAATTCGTTGCATCCTGAATTTAATATTAATGATAATACAAAAATGGAAACCCGAACTTATTGTATTCTGAATAATGACGGTCGCATCTTGCTTCTGCAATGTGTGTCTAGTTTTTATCAGCTCTATTTCGGAGTTTAGTTAAGCTTGAAAAGGAATGTTTAATCAAATGCTTACTGAAATTTGAGATTTCTTGTTAAATTTGTGGAAGTATTCTAGAAATTAGACATAGTATGCATTCTGAAGTACCTCAATAGTTAACATTATATCCGCTATTTTGTTTGCCACTGCAGTTTCAACAGCCAGAGCCCATTCTTTCGTATAACTGTATTGATGATCAAAAACTGAGGCGCCTAGATTTTATAAAATGCCTGTGATGATTGAATGCACTTGTTTTAGTCACTGTACCAACAAAGTTAACTTCTTTCAATCATACAATCAGGAGACGACTTCATACATACCCTAATTGCAAAATTAGAACATAATATTTTAACCTCTGGAGCATCAACAAGTTCCCTATCATCTTGATGGTGTTGCAAGTCTTTAATATGTTTACCATATGTCATGTAATTATGTTAGCTAAACCTTACAACTTGCAGATGCCAGTTAAGTGCCCTGTAAATGAAATTGTTAAACACAGAAAAGTTCAATGAAGAGAATGCTTTGTGGTGTTGTGGGAAGGTTTAGATGGACTTGAAAGTTCCATAGTTCAAGCTGATCTCATCGAGGGAAAATTGTTATCAATTTTCCATCTACATGCACAAGACAAATGATATGATTGGTTTAAAACCAGTGAAAAACCAAACCTCTGTCCTTATTTGCGACTTGGTCAGAGGCAGAGCCTACTGAACGCCTCTTCTTTTGTACTGAACTTTTAACCAGCATTCTCTATGCTTTCAACCTAATATTTTTTTTTTTCAGTTATAGATTCTTAAAAATTGGTGTTTCTTGTCTCTATCCATTGCTTGCCCTGAAATGATAGCTGAGTTCGAGGAAAGAAGAGTTTTGGGGAAGAAGCAAAATCTCCGGAACCCAAGAACAACGAAATCGAATAACAGATCAACAGTGGCTGAAGTTGATTTAAGGCTCCAAAATTTGTTGCTTGACATTGAATCAGGAAATAACACTTCGTTTAATGACAACTTTCCTACAAAAGCAATGATATGGGAGGACAACACAAACTGTAGGCCATTCGACAATCCAAGACCCTCATTTTATAGAGTTGCAACAAAGTGATACTGATAGCAATTCTGCCCTGCCTTCATGTTAGGGATGGCAATGGGTGGGGAATCCCCGTTCTCTGTGGGGATTTGTCCCGAACGGGGTGGGGATTCCCCAATTTGTCTCCTCATGGGGATGGGAATGGGAAATATTTTTTCCCATTAGCGGGGACGGGGCGGGGACGAGAAGTGTATTCCCCATCCCGTGGGGATTCCTATCTTCGTTCTCGTGGGGACCCGTTATTATTTTTGGTTAATTATTATATTTATTTAATTATTCTTTATATAAAATTATATTAATTAATAATATATATATATATATATATAAGGAATAATTTGTTCAATAAATAATTATTATGAGATTGTTAGAGTTTATTGAAAGCACTTATTAGATTAAATTTGTTCAAGTACTCATAATTTAATATATGCTGAATTTTTAATATTTTATTAAAAAATATTACTGAATATTTTTTATGTATTAAAATAATTATATTTTAATTATGTTTGGTTGATGTTTTGTGTGTTTGAATTAATTAATATTTTCTAAATAAATTTTTTTATATTTTTAGCTATTATTTATGAATTTTATAAATATAAATAAATTTAGTAATACAAAATTTAAGCGGAAAATGGGGATCTCCGTCTCCGTGAAGATCCCCACGGAGATGGGAATGTGAATTAAATTATCCCCGTATGTGAAATGGGACGGGGACGGGAATTCCCCGCTAAGGTGGGGATGGAGACGGGGATAGTTCCCCCGCCCCGCCCCATTGCCATCCCTACTTCATGTCATACTGATCCAAGCCATTCAAAATATTAGATCATTGATCTCTTGAGCGTTTCTCCACCTTCGACCTCATAAAGTTTCGAGGTGTCAACAAGTCAGTAAACAATGTATTGATGTGACAGAGTTGAGTGAATCAGAATCTGAAATGTCACCTGAACATATGAAGAAAGCAAGAGAGCTTAGATTGTTTCTACCCAGCATTAGGGATGACATTTCTTGAAGACAATCAATGGAGAATATTATCAATGCATGTATAATTTATAGTATTAGTTGATCTTTTTCACTAATTTTTCTCCTTTGACCCAAATATAAATGCCCTAAAAATTCTTGAATTCTTTATCAAGTAGGGTGTGATGGACGTATTATTTGTTGTATGCAGTAACTTAATTACCATTTTAGAACCCAAAAAGAATTGGTGATCTTATGGACTTATTATGACAAATTGCCAACAAAAATGATGAGCACGTAGTGGCACGTGCAAGTCATCTTATGAACCCAGTTCCCACCAGTGTCCTCTTGGTGCGTCTTGCTTCCTCATTTTCATTTCCTCTTATACTCTCACCTAGTTCATGTGTTTATGAACATGGTATAATGTTTTTATTTTCAATCTGGATTCTAAAGATTAGCATTTTAATATGTGATCAAGCGCATATTAGTTCAAATTTTAATATCTTTATTTAAAAAAAAAAAAAATTAACATATCAAAAAACAAACTCTTAATAGAAGGAAGTATATTATGGATTTTTCAATTAAATATTAATCATGCATTTATTAAATAATATCAGGAAATTGTTGCTGAACATGAAATGGACTTTCGCAGTTCTAGATTGAATGTGTACATCAATTAAAAAAAAAAGAACGGGAAGGAAACTTTTCCCTGTCGTTCATTAACCATTTCCATCCTCCCAAAAACTTTTTCACTGTTAATGGCTTCTTTTTCCCTTTAACATAAAGATCGGTCGGTCGCCATTTTCTTATTCTCACCCAGTAACCAGCTGAAATTCCTGCCTACCACCGCATGATCAACATCTTCATGACAAAATATCAGATGGATTTACCTACGTTTTCAAAAAATAGTTGGCCATTTCAGCCGGATAGCAGCAGCATCAGCTGCAATTTCTGCAGCCCATGAGAATAAAGTATGGTTAATTTTAGCTGGAAAATTTTATCATTGATAAAATAAAAACCGGTGCTGGAGAGAGGATCTTATGAACGAGTCACACACTGTCGCAGAGAGGCAAGTAGCCAGAAATCTACAGCGTTGTGAAGGAGATCTGATAGTGAGACTGCGAACCCATCAATCTCACCGTGATATAGAGAGATTCAATTATTTTAATTCTCTCACATACTTGCAGGCTGCAGTTAAAGAGCACTGGGAGTGCGTACCTGCCACTTCACGTAATAAAACAGTAACTATATATATTGATTTTTAATATCCAATTCAACAGCCAAACTGCAACAAAATATTTCCCACTTTTCAAGACTACAATTTTAGTCAGTGTATGTCATCACAGTAATGCAGATCACCAGAAATTATGCAGTTGAACTGGGTAACGAATACAACTCTATGTGTAAAGCATTAGCAGATAAGTGCAGGCTACTTGCACTATTCGAATCAGAGAAACCTGTGATTTAGTTTTCAATATTGTTATGTGAGTACAGGCTGCTTCCATTATTTGAATCAGAATGGCTTGAGGTGCTGATCTGGGAAATACAACTAACAGCCTCACTTGTGAGAAAGAGACTGTTTTGCCAATAGATAGAGGACGACGACCCTGGTATGCCTGACCATGCTGTTTGACTCACACCACTTTGGGGGACTGCCATCGGACAATAACATTGCTGAGAGACTGACGTTGCATTTGGATAGAGCCCAGCTACCCTTACTGCCAACATATGCCATTCAAAGATGAACCCGTTCATGCGTGTCACAGCCACAGCCGCATTGGTAGCATTTTCAAAATTGACAAACCTATAACCCTTGCTAACTCCAGTAATATGGTCCCTGACCACTTTAACTCCAATAATCTTACCAAATCCAGAAAAAAGTTGCATCAAACAATTTTCATCTGCAGCTAGAGGTAGATAGCCCACATAGAGATTTGCAGGATTGATTTCTTGATTGGATTCCTGTGCGTAATAGGAGGAGCGCCTATTGGGAAAGGCCAACGAGGATACGGTCACAGGTGAGCACCCAGCTACTTTCACCTCCAATAAATGCCCTTTGATTTTGAACCCATTCATGTGTGTCATAGCCAGAGTCGCATTGCTGGCATTTTCAAAAGAGAAAAAGCCACAACCATTCTTGAGTCCTGATGTATGGTCCCTCATCAGTTTGATTTCGATAATCTTACCAAAGGGAGAAAACAACAAGTTCAGATAATTTTCATCCGCATCTTGAGGTATACAGCGAACAAATATATTTGCATCGTTAATTTCTTTATGGGGCTTACTATTTTCAACTGGTGTTGCAGTAAGGCCAACCCTTGTAATCGGTAGTGGTGTGGCTACCTCCACCTTCAGCAAACGTCCTTCCATCATGTGCCCATTCATATGTGTCACAGCTATTTCTGCATCACTAGAATTTTCAAAGTAAACAAAGCCAGTACCTTTACTGATTCCTGTGGCACGATCCCTTGCCACTTTTGCTTTACCGATCTTACCAAAGCAAGAAAATAGTTGCATCAGACAATTTTCATCCACAGATAGAGGAAGATAGAAAACAATGAGATTTTCCCTGTTGGGCCTACTTCCCTCAACGAGAGTTGAACCTGATCCAACACTACAGGAACCTTGTAATGAATTGCCAAGGGTAGATGGCATTGAGGATGGTGCAACTAGAAGGTCATTAGCTACCTTCACAGACAACACATGTCCAACCACTTCACGTCCATTCATATAGGCCACAGCCATTGCTGCATCACTGGCATTTCTAAAATGGATAAAGCCATAGCCCCTGCTTGTTCCTGTTAATCGATCCTTTATAACTTTTGCGTGGATGATTTCACCAAATGGAGCAAACAGCTTTATCAAATGATTTTCATCCACTGCTTGAGGTAGGTAGCGAACTTTGAGATTTGCTAAATCCACTTCCTTGCTGGATTTGGTTTATTCAACTGGAATTGTCTTTAGCCCAAGCCCAGAAGAACCTTCCAGAACGTTGCCCCTCAGAGGATACTAAAGACCCAGCAACTGGTGCTTTCCCAGCTATCCTTACTGCCAAAACATGCCCATTTACTTCAAAACCGTTCATCTGTGTCATAGCTGCAGCTGCATCTATAGAATTTTCAAAACGACGGAAGCCATAGCCTTTACTAATTCCCGTTACTGGGTCCCTGGCCACTTTTACACTAGTAATCTTACCAAAAACAGAAAACAGATCTTTTAAATTGTTCTCATTCAAAGCTATAGGTAAATAGCTAACATATAGGTTTGCATTGTCAATTTCTTTATCAAGTGTTCTTTGTGTAATTTGAGATGCATGAAGCCCAACTTCAGATGATCCATATGGAGTATTGCTACCGGGGGGGGGGCCGCGCGGCGCGGGGGGGGGGGGGGGGCGGCGGGGCGCTGACATGCGGTTGGTACTGCAATTATAACCTGACAAAGCAAGTTCCAATGTGTATAGCAGACAAGGGAGAGGATAATGCAGTTGCCCTTGCTCACCGCACTTAGTGCTCATATTGGCATCCCTATACGATCCATTCAGTTTGGCAAGCTCCACTATTTGAGTTCTCTTTAGTTCATTAGCGTCCTCACCACTTGGATTTAATAGTTTTCCAACTATGCTAACAGCAGCATCCAGTGAATTTTGGTTATCAGCCTCAATATAGACACGTAGCTCTTCTTTATCCGAGGGTAAGTTATGTTGTGTTTTTGAGGAGCCTTTACCCCTTAACAAAATCTTCGCTCCAGTTTCCATTTCCATTCTCTTGTGTGTATTTCCATGAGGACCAAGTAGAAGTCCGATAAAATTAAACTCAGGATACTCTTTTACTGGAACATAAAGCCTCTTGGAATAAATTGGGGGCTTGTAATCATAAGGAGGTTTAAAAGTAGGATCCTTCTCAATCAACTTTGAAATGATATAACGGCGTTCCTTTAAAAGTTTCTTCTAAGGCCTTACTTCCCGTGTATTGATTCTTATTCCAAGATTGTTGTACACTGGCTCGGAAGAAGGTGATCTTTCCCTGACAGGCCTGTCATCAAGGAGCTGCTGTTTAATTAATTTGTTAACTATCTCCAGAAGGTCTGCTTTTAACCTAAGAGTTTCTGGATCTAAATCAGGTAAAGCTAACTTCCAACTCATGCAGTCAATTTCATCATCTTCTCTTGTTCCCTCATCTTCATTGAGTTGTATCTCCCATCTACTACGCCGTCTCTTTAGAGAACTTCCTGTACATCCTGGCTGCTCAAAAGCACATGAATCCTTAAGTTGATTGGAAAGCTCTCTATCAGCAGGCCCACATTCTGATTCTGGTTTTAAGGAGTCAACTTGCCTGTGCTTCTTCTGTGGATGATAACATACACAATCTAATTCACCAAATCTTGCCCTTGGTGAGCTCACCTTCTCACTGGAGCAAATGGGAAATTGATGTTCAGCTTTGCGAACTTCACTTTCAGGATACGGCTTTAACAAAGGTGATTCTGCTGAATTTTCTGTCAGTTGTACAGTCTCCTCTTCTTCATCTTGTTCCCTTTCAGGATCTTCATCTGATTCCTCAATCAGTTCTTCTTCTAGATCCTCCTCTGGTTCATAGCTCACTTCCTCTCCAATGTACTCCAGTTCTTCATGCTTTTCTGATGACTCGGAAAGCAAGTCTTCATCCGACACTTCATCCAATCCTTCCATATTGATCCTATATGGCTATATCTCAAAACTGCAACGAATATCCAAAACACTGCATCAAAAAATAGGAATATGATAGATGACATTATCCTGTAAAAATAAAAAATAAATAAATCCCAGAAAAGGCAACAAGGTATTGATCACTTGTATCTGTTATTAAAAATACTCAGAATCATTAGACTCCAAAACACTGCAACATAAATGTATAACTTTCATCAGTTGTTAAACAAGTAAAAAGTAAACATGAAACCAACAGTCAATGCCCTTGGACTGTACTACTATACGAGGAATAAAGAAGGAAACGACTCAATTTGGGCATACCAACTACCAAGTTTGCAAATTGAAATCATTACCATACAAAGCCAAAACTTTCTGAAATCAGGGTAAACAGTCATTATGGCAAGGCCAACCGCCAATCATGCAACAATGTGAATGTATAACTCATAGTAAAGAAGGGGACAAATGTAGAATTTTCATTGGTAGGAAATACACTATTATCACACTAAAGAAATCTCAAAAGTCACCAATAAAGTGCAAAAAATGCCAAAAAGGGGGAAACATGAAGAGTTGTTATACAGTGAACTACTGAGAACCCAAATATATGAAGAAAAAAGTTGCAAAACCAGAGCCAACAGACTAACTTATCAATTTTAAATAGCATTCATTCAAAAAAAAAATCAATAGCAATCAAAATACATAATATGATGCTCAATCTAATGCTATTTTCTTTGTTCCCTTCAAACCTAACCAGAGTAAAGGGTAGCAATAGAATTCTCCTCGCAGTTCATATAGTATCATTTCAGGGTCTTGGCAAATAATATTTTGGTCTCTTCCACAGCATTTCCAGTGCTCGTCGAAGCCTCAAGAGTTTTGAAAGCCCTAATGAACAGAGCAACCAAGTTTCTAAGGTAATAACGGTACATAACATTAATTTTTTAATTATTTAGGTCCATTAAATAACTTGTTCTATTGCAAGTTGCAGACCCACAAGCAGACTATCAGTGCACGTAAAGTATCACAGGGGTTCTTTGTTTTCCTTTCTATCCAAAATAAAATAAAAATGAAAAGAATATTACCACAGGGAAGGACGGAACTCCAACCTAAAAGACTCAGCATACTATATGTGCACTAATAACACCATCAAACAAACACTAAAAAAAACCATTAAAATAACCAAACAAACACACCCAAAAATGGGAGAAAACCCAACATAATAAATTTTTTAATTGTTTCAGAAATAAATTAATATCAATAAATGATAAGCTCAACCAACTTGGTATTTTATTATACAAAATATTATAGAGGAATCTGTAGAAACAAAATACCATTAAATAATCAGTTAAGCTTCTTAACAAAACAAAAACAAACATTTCAGAACAGAGGAATATAATACTCAACCCAGGAACGTCGCCCTCGCAGGGAATCGGACCCAATTATTTGTAAAGCTTCTGACCACTCCTCTTCTTCTGTCAATTAGTCCATTTTTAACTTTTTGAGGGGTCCACGCTTAAATGGGGACATCAACCAATTTCATTAGACGGTCCATCTCTGTGGGATCAACGGCCTGATGGACCCAATTGAATCAGACGATATGATTGTGACACATATCAATGGTTTAGAGTAAATTACTTTTTTTATTAACAAAAAAAGTAAACTATTTATTTCTAATGCTATGAAATTCCAACAAAATAGGCTAATTATTAAATTTATGATTGTCAAAATGGGATCGTATCAATTGATTGAATTGAAAAAATTAAGAATTAAATCAACGATTGGTTCGGTATGTTTTTATTTATTCATTCCTAAAAATTGGTTAACCAGTGAATCTGATTGAATTAAATTAATTTTTTCGATTTAAGCGGATTAATTTTTATTTTTTAATAAAAACGACGCATTTTTTTAAAAATTTTTTAATGTCAAGCAAAAAAGCATCGATTTGAATTAAAAAAATTAAGAGAATTTCAGTAATTTCATTTTAATTTTATCCCACATCACCAAAATTATAATTTTATTGCATATTACTCTATTGCGTGAGTAGATATTTAAATAAATAAATATTTATAACTTATGATATATTATTTTTGATTTAATATTATTGAATTGACAATATAAAAAATATAAATTTATATAAATTTTTTATTTAATTATAATGACATTATATTTATTTTCATCATATATATTAACTTCTTTTTCGATTTCATCAATTTAATACCAGTCGAATATCTTACTCTTTAACTTCATCACCGATCCTTAAATTAACGGCCACTTGTATGTTTCATTTTTTTTCTGTACGGTATATGAAGTTTACCATATATTTTGCCAAATGAAATTTTTATTTTAAAAAAAATTTAAGGATCAAAATTCAATTTTAATTTTCTTTTATTTATTTTTTATTTTTAATCTCAACATGAAACTGTACAAATGATATCTTCCTACAGATATAACATAAATCCACTAAAAAATTTACACCATAAAATAAATAAATAAAAATATATCAGTTTGAAGGGTATATGGCGGCCTGCACTCAAGATATGTTCGTAGCTCATTTATTTAAATTTCTGAAACAAAAACACAAATTAATTTGATTTTACTCCTCGTTTTTAGCAATTGCACGTCAAAATATACCAAATACTGTTCGATGGATCCATAAATTACAGCGTGATACATTTTACATAAACAAATTACATTACAGAAGAAATTCAGTGTTCAAACTCTCCATCCATTGCCATGCACTGTGTCAATTTGAGGACATACTCTTTATCTAGAAAAGGCATGGCAAAGGAGCAACGTTATTTGAGAAATGTTTATTTCAAAAAGGGGAGAGAGAATTTCAACTTACCTCGTTGTTAGTGCCTTTGCAATGCTTCTCGCATTCTCTAAAAACTGAAAGCTCTTAGCAGAGTCTCCATTGTGTAATGCAAACTTCAAGTTCGAAAAGAATTTCTGACAAGCACTATTTAATTCTTCGTAATTTTCGATCCTTCCAGCATGGAAGTAATCAGGAGATTCGGAAATGTTCTCCCTTGTTTCTGCTTGTCGATTACTTGGCAGTGTTTCTAGTAACTGCCTTTTATCCAGTTTGTTTCCCATTCTGTGAGTCACCGCCATTTCCAGCCTTGCAGCCATGATAGATGCCCGTCTAATACATGATGAAGGTAACTGCAACGGAAATCAGAGGGTCCAATTAACATTTTTCATACATGTTTTGTTTTTCTTTACTTCTAATATAGCACCTGTATTAACATACTTCAAACACACAGCTTACCTGTGCCAGCTGAGCAACCTTAAATCCAAAACTCCTCTCTGACACACCAGGCACCAGCTTATAAAGGTAAGTTACATCTTCATTCTCAAACTTGGAGTCCATGGCACCCATATTTTTCTCTGAAGTCAGATACGAAACATGGTATGTCCCCACAGAGCTTGGGAATTCATTTTTTATCTCAGCAATTTTTGGGTAGTGGGTAACAAAGAGGACCATGCATCTCTTCTGTTCCAGCAGATGGTGTAATGTAGCATAAGCAATAGCTTCACCATCATGTGTACTTGTGCCTCTACCAAGCTCATCAATAATAACCAGTGAATTTGTTGTGCATTTGTGGAGTATATAAGAAGCTTCACTCAGCTCTTCTAAAAAGGTACTTCTCCCTTGTTGGATACTGTCAGAAGCTCCCATTCGAGTGTAGATACCATCTAGCACATGCAGTTTTGCTGATGCTGCTGGTACAAAGGAACCAACCTAGAGGGATCAGAGTACAACTTTGAATGAAGCAATCGTGGCAGATTCATTTCATCAATTGAAAGCAAGAAAGAGGGAACTTTTGGAGTTTAGACAATTGACTCTATCAAGGAGCATGTCTAATTAACCTGATGGAGATAACTAGGATACTCTAAGTAAGATTCCTAGAAGAAAACAACAGGACACTTAGGTAAGATTCCTAGAAGAAGACAACCTTCCAGAACACATTGCATAGGAAATGAGAGGGATTCAGTCAACGGCTCTTCTATTATCAGAACATTACATAAAGCAAAAAAAGTTTATCAGAGTCCCATTCCACCTGAGCCATCACAGAAATGAGAGCAACTTGGCGAATGTAGCAACTCTTCCCCCCCATGTTGGGTCCAGTGACAATCTGACAATGCTCTCCATCCACATGCAAATGAGTATCATTTGGTACAAAATTGTCTTGTAATATGGTCTCCAAAACCTAGTAAAAGTTTGAAAATAGTCAACAGAAAGCCAACAAAACAACTCCAACATAACATATCGACAATTGAGAATCTAGTCACTTGTGAATTTCAAATGAGCAGGATGGTCAACATTGAAAAGTTTTAGTAAGACTAACTAATTTTATATCCTAGGCCCAACAGCATGTTACAGCTCATCAGAACAACAAAAAGTGAAATTGCTAAGTTATCATAGCATATCAAGGTTAATAAGCAATATCAGTTTTATTATAAATATGAGTATGTAACCATCAAACAGAAATTTCCTTCATCCTAATAATGATCCCAACTTTGTTTGCAGAAGATAGGACAACACTTAGTCCATTGTCCATTTGATTAAAAAAATACACATCCTCACAAGTTCAGAAAGCACAGTGTTAGTAGCTTTGCCATGAAAATACATACTGGGTGACGACCAGAGGCTATATGTATCTGAGCTGGTTCATTGTCATCCACGAACACTGGACAAACATAATTCTGCAACAGATCATCAGAAAAGGTCACACAGCATCCCAAATAGTCAGGAAATTTACTGTCCTTGAAGGGTGTACCTTATTTTTTGAAAGAGTGGCAAGTGAATGCAAACAATCCAAAGCAGCAAGTGCTTGAACAGCAGCTTGGAACTCGGCATAATATTTACCAAAACCCCTTAGAAATCTATCCCATGCAGCTCGGCAGACAACCAAGAGCTCCTCATTAGCCAGTGATAACTGGTCTAAGGCAGTCAATACTTCAGGTGGATGATAGCGGATTGTCTTCTTAGTACTGTTTACCTTCACCCAGTTTAATGGTACTTTGACATCTATGGGCAACTGCAATCAATGGTAGTCAAATAAGGTGTCTAGTAAAACAAACTTAAATGATAAAGATAAACGTTATCAACTTTCAATTGAAAATGTGAAGGGTAAAATATGCTTGCTAATATAATATAGACCATAAAAATTCATGCCCAATAGCAAGAAATAAGCAGCTGATATACATAAACAAGACAAATAGAAATATCATACATCAGTAAAGTTTATTCTCCAAATAGAATGATGCTTTCAGCTAAATACAGGATCTAGCATGCTAATAAAAGCCCAATGTCATATCTACATAACATAAAATATTTCACGACAGCATTAACAAAGCAAATACATTTCATTATTCCCAGAATACAATGAATGGACTACCTCAATCAAATGTGTGGTCCCAGACACACTCATAAATTCCAAATTGTGCATTTTGAGCTGCTTGCGATACAAACTGATTAAGGAATCCAATTTCTCCTTTGCCAATTGAACTGCTTTCCGTGAACTTGCAACCTGTGCATAATAAAAACAAAGCCAAAACATTCATGGGGAATTTACAGGATAAAGTTTATAAATGAGGCAATGGGAAATTCGAAAAGGGTGAAAGGAAGAATAGGAAGAATTTTGTAAAAGCACAAACCTCCGGAAATTGGCCATTAGAAATGACAATTAAGTTTGGCATATCCCCGCGTTCAGCAGCCTCTTTATTTAGGATTGACAAAAGTTTTGCAGCATTACCCACTACACTAGATGATGTCACAGTTGAAATCAATTTTTTTAATAGAACTGATCGCACGGTCTTTGCTTGAACTCTCTGATTGTTGTGCTCTTCTTCGATGAAAAGCCGCTGAAGTTGTTTTCCAGCATTTAATATAGCTTGAATAACTGCAATGAACTGTCATTCAATTATTTAAATCTGTCAGCATTCAATGCAGAAGGCACAAATTGATGCCAACAATTGATTGCTGTGAACAGAAAAGGCTCCACTCTTCTAAGAGACTTAATAGCTTCAATTATCCAATGAAAGGGCTCCTTCAATACAGATGCCTCAGAATATATAGGACTCAAAATAGTTTCAAGGATGAACTCTCGAAAAGAGGCAGCTGCTAAAAAGAAAAAAAACACTAGGTCTGTCTTGTCAATATTTGTTGCAGAAAATCACATAGAAGATGGGACAAATTCACTCGCTGACATAGTCTTACTTCTATTGAAATAGAACAGACATTAATCATCAATTGACCCAAAAATTAGAGAAATAGAGAGTTATAAATGACACAAAATCACCATAAATGAAATATAAAATGTGAGATGTAGCAAGTGCTACCCTTTACCCGCAGGCCTCAGAAGCACAGGTGAATGATTGATGATGAAAAAACACACAAGACAGAATATTAGGAAAAATAACAAGAAAGGTAAGGTGCAAAAGAATTTGTATAAATATGAGCTCATATATGAGCAGTCACAACAAGAAGCCAATAATTACCTCAGGTGCAGTGGCAGTCCGATGGAAAATTCTTGTTGTTCCGCGTTGAATATCTGATGATCTTCCTAAAGTTGTCAAAACAGTGGAAAGCAAATAATAGAAGTCTGGTTGTACAGTTGCTACATCAGAATTCTCTTCATCGAGTTCGCCAACAATTTGTGTAGCTTTATGAGATCCCATGGATTCTGCAATCTCAGAAACAGCATCAAGACGAGCAGATATCATGTTTCTATCACATAAAGGATGAGCCACCTGTATTACGCAATAACACTTATAAGTTGTATATTGGCATATAGGAACTGACAAAGTTGTAAGAAAAATATATTACAATCAAGATCATCCCATACCCAGTGTCTTAATAACCTGGAACCAGAAACAGTAAGAGTGTAGTTCATGATATGCAGCAATGAGCCAGACTCAGACTCATTTGAGTTATTCCTCAAAACCTGAATGCAGTGACAAATCAATTTAGACCATCAACAAGGTCTGAAGGGAGAAATGGAAAATTTTAAGTGGAACATCAATTTAAAACAACCTCTAATTGTTGAAGTGTGTTGGCTGAAAGATTCATCTCCATGTTGCTTGAGAAAGGCCGAAATGAAGCTCCAAGGCACAAAATTCTTTCAAATCCGAATTGTTTTAGATGGCGTACGGTTAAGGCCAATGCTTGCACAGCCAAATCTGGCATGTTCATAATTCCCTTCATGGCGAAAAAAAGAAAAAAGGATTAAAGTAGGATAAGATATATGAATTCAAAATAAAGAAAAGAGAAGAAACAAAAAACCCTAGTAAAAAATGTTCATAAACAAATAAGATACATGGCTGCACACCTCAATAACCAGGTGAGAACTACCCTGCTCTGTACCCTCCATTCTCTTTTTTTCATTGTCTGCTACCTTATCTTCACCCATATCCTCATACAAAGACATCACTTCAGCGAGTGCACCACCATCATTGAAGCAATCTCGTGAGGCATGCTCCACACGGACATTCGAAGAAGGTCCAGCATATGCCAGTAGCAACTGATCATAAAAAATTCCATGCAATCAAGGCTATATTTATTTTTAAGCAAGATCAATTATGAAACTCTGAACAGTCATGATTTTTTCCATGTTAGGTTTCCACCAGTATTCTTGATCATATTAAACTTTTTAACATTGGAAAAGTGTTTTCCTAGCATAATCAGGGTGATAAAACGGACTTCCCCAAAATCTACAACTATGAACTATAATATATTGGGAAAAAAGTTGAATAAGACTTTCAGAAAGGAAAAGAAACCCAGAGAAATAATACATCATACTCAATCATAAAGTCCATAATTAAAAAACTACCTTCTCTGTTTGTTTTGAAAGTGGTTCCCCAAGGAGCAACTCAGCCGGAGCCAAGCTCAAAACCACAGCCTCAAGTCCACTCCTCAAAATACCATCATTAAACTCACCATAAGTAACATCCCCAGTTGAAATCTCAACAGCTACAAACCCAATCCTCGAATCAAACCCTCTCTCAGCCCCACCATTAACATTCTCAGCCAAAACGCTCTTATCCACTACACAACAAAAATAATTGCTCTCTCCAGCACACCCCTCCTCCCTTCCACCAACATCCTCTGCTGCCTCCAATGTCGCCTTCGTATACAATGCCGATAACCCTCTGCAAAATGGACCAACTTTGTTATCCCCATGAGCTTTAATCGCTGCTGTCTCAGTCTGCTTAACAACCCCAACCTTGTACCCAGCGCTCACCAATCTTCTCACATGGACATTTAATCGAAATGTTGGTACACTAGCCGTCATAAAATTATGATCCATGTGGGCATAAATCCTCAGTATTCTGGCCGCAATCGCCGCATCCTCCCCGAAGAATCGATATTTGTAACCAACTTCAATCATCAAAAGGACATCTGGGTACTTGTTTTTCAGGTCGAGCACTTGTTGTTCTAATGGGGTGTACTTTTTGGTAATTGACGATTGAGTGTAGGAAGGTTGTGGGATTTCAGGGGAGGGTTCCAGAAGTTTGTCGAGGAACTTTTGGTGGCGATCAGAGGATTGGGTGTGGGGAGAAAGTTTGGGCATTTTGGGAGTAGAGGTGAGGTGTGAAGAGAGGAGTTTACGCTTGGCAGGACAAAAGGAGACGGTGGCAGAGATTTTGGGGGTTGGAGTAGGCGACGAAGAAGATGAAGGAGGGGTTGTTGGTGTTGATTGATCAGTGGTTTTAGGTCTGGGAGCGAAGAAGCGGGAAATGACCTGTTGCTTTTGCTTGCCCATTATGGGGAAAATGGAGGGTTTGGGTGTGGCAATTTGCGAGTCGCCGTCTGTTCATAGACAGATAGAGGAGGCCAGAAGGGCCTTAATGTATTTGATTTGGCGCGCTTCTTTGTTCTCTCTCAAGTCTCCACAGATACAATTATACAAATTCCATTTCCCTCACCATGCTAGTTACAACTGAACTAATTTATTCACAGGTGTTGCTTTATACAACAAATCAACAATAACCCATTATTGAATCCATCAAATTAATAATATCATAAATCATATATATATATACTCAGTATACTACTTATAATTTGAAATTTTATTTTAATTATTATTTAATAAATTTACTAATTAATGCTTATTTAATTTATTCACTTTTTACAGGTATTTTTTTATCATGATTTTTAATATGTAATAATTATGATATATTTTATATAATATTTATTATATATCTAATTTAAATATTATTAAACATAGGTTAAACTTTTGACCCTTAATTATGTGTTTTTACTTGTTTTAAGACTGGATCGAGTCTAAAAATTTTGTTAAAAATTATATTGTAAACAAATATAGCCTATATTTGATATTAGGGATCTTGAATGAGAGATTTTGAAACAGTATAAATACAGTTACTAGCAAGTCTAACAATAGTAAAAACTTATAATTATTTTTTGTTTAATAAATCTCTATACTTTTATTAAGTAATGCGAATTTTCAGAAAATAGTGAATTTTTTTAATAATTTATTATAAGTTTTATTTTTATCCTACAAAAATTCTCAAAATATAAAAAAATAAAAAACAAAAATGCGTTTGACTGTATGGATTTCAACTTTAAATTTTATATTTTTAATTTTTAATTTGAAATTTATAAATTTTTTATTTGGAGAATGTGAAAATTTTAAAATTTTAGATTTTAAATTTTAAAATAATATAAATTTTAAGTTAAAAATAAAAATAATATATTTGAAATAATTAAATAAAAAATTTTTAAAAGATTAAATTTTATTATTTAAATTAAATTTAAATTTATTTAATTTTAATTATTAAAATAAAATTTAAATTTAAATTTAAATTCAAATTTAAAATTAAAATTTTTGTTATTCAAACGGATTTTTTCAAATTGAAATTCATAAACTCACGAATAGTCAAATACATCTTGTTCTATTCACGACTTGCGGAATTGAAATCTATACAAGTAAACTAATAACCACGTGCATATTATTATTCAACACTCCACCCGTAATAAGTTTTATTCACTCGACAAAAAATATAAAATTGTATTTGTCTAATAAATTTTTTAAAGGACTTATGATAGGGTCGTAATTTAATTAAATTGTTAGTTGTATTAAAAAATAATATATTTATTTTTTTTATAAATTTACAAGTCATAAAGTATATATTAATTTTACTGTATCACACGTCCTAATCTAATAATAATGTTGCTATGGATAGATAATAATTAATTTAACGTAGAAAAAAGTGGTAGATGCAATTGCCTTGCATGCATATTTTGTGCAAACAATATATATATAAGCAGTCAACCTCAAACAAGTTGGAACAACCATTCTAATAACTCCATTGTCAAACCTATTCCTGTTCCTGTTCCATCCAATAGAACTTGTGATTCTCTTTTTTCCTTGTTAGTTGTTATTATTAATTTATCAACTAAATAATAAATTCATTTTATGTTCTATTTTTTTATCTCATATATCTTTTTAAATATCATATCATCTATAAGAAAATATTAACTACTAAAATATTAAAAAATATATATATAAATTGATTTCTAATATATTTCTACTTGTTCTTTATTTTATTTGCTTTATTCCTTGGATGATCTATCAACTGCTCAATCAATTACTTTGACCATATATATATTTTCACAAATAAACTGTCTCAGACTAATTATTGGAACATTCATATATTTTATTATCAATTTGATGAATTAATTTCAAGATATAAGCCGGCATGCTTAACACATGCAAGTCGGATGGAATGTGGTGTTTTCAGGACTCGATTCTTTTTTCCAGAGTTGCAATTATCCATTGCAAATAATTTGAAATTGAGCAAAAAATAATCCATTTTCATACGCTGGAGTAACAGTTAATATATATTAAAAATGAATTTCAGCCCCCAATTTAAAAAAAAAAATATTTATATTGTCCCCAAAATTAAGAGATTAAATATGCTATATATATAGTAAGAGAAATTCGTCATAATTTATTAGCACTTGGAAATACTAGTTTTCTACGTTTTTATTCAAAACTACTAGTCATGTAGTTTGAACTAGCAATTTCAAGCTGCGCCAATAATAAGAATTCGTGAGACCAATAAAAAAAAATTGTTCCCATATCGCTAGTGAAAGAAATCACATTATTGTGGATTTCACAACATTAAATGCATTCATTTTAAAAGGAGTATTAATTGTTAATTACACAATATGAAATAGCCCTCCAATTCAATAACTCTCGAGAAATTAATATTTTTTTAATATAGCAAAAAATAAGAAAACTTAATTAATTAGTAATAATGAAAAATGAAAAATCTCGAGTACGAACAGAAATTGTAATAATTTTATTGCATTAGTTGATCTTTCTAATTAATTTGGATTGTGCGCTACATGTAAGAGTAAAAGATCGCTTTATATGTTACTAGCTGTTACACATTTATTTGGTAATTGTAATACATTTAACATTATTTATCAATTGTGTATGAAGGTTTAAAGTTGAGTATTCAGAAAATTAAATATAATCTTGAATGAATAGTTTTA
This sequence comes from Aleurites moluccanus, assembly GCA_948193065.1. Taxonomy (NCBI): domain Eukaryota; kingdom Viridiplantae; phylum Streptophyta; class Magnoliopsida; order Malpighiales; family Euphorbiaceae; genus Aleurites; species Aleurites moluccanus. The sequence continues at coordinate 21,059 of CANXYC012387937.1, read as the reverse complement.
TCAGTTTTTAGATTGTGAATACTCAAAAAGATAATATTCTAAAATTTGGAAATAAAAATAAAGCATTTTTAAATTTCAATTTTTTCGAGTTCAAGCTCTTTGATTAAGACTTTAAGTTTAATTAGTCACTCCATGTTAACGGCGTCTCAAACAATTTTTAGAGAATGAGTTTCATCATAATTTGACTTTAATTAAATTTCGCAAAGATTTTCTTATTATGATACAAATAACTGATCGAGCTCTTTTCATATGAATAATTTTAAGGGGTGCTTTCACTTTAAAAAAATATAATTTGTATCAAAATAATACAATAATTATGGCACGATAAAGACATCACATATCCATAATACTTAAGTAATTATATGTATTAGAAGATTGACACAAAAAAAAGTCATTTATTCCATCAATTAAGATTTTGTTATTTCTCTCCGCCGAGGAGATATAACAATTAGTCTACCTATTTTCATCCATATGTCTAGTTGAGCCAATATAAAAAGAAAAAATATCAACACTCATGGAAATAAATTATCTCTCATTAAAAAATAACATTTTATCTCTTAAGATGGATCATTTTTTCCCTTAAAAATCTTAAGAAATTAAACAACTGACTTAGATATTAAAAATATTTTACCAAATCCATACTCAATATTATTTTAATATCGATTGTCTATCTTATTGATTCAAAAAATTACTTCAGACTTATATTCAAACAAAAGAAATTCATTACATATTGTTTAAAAGATTTTTTTATCATCAATCATAATAATATTTAAATATTTGGTGGTTCAACTATTAACTATTTAAATTTGATATATTCCACAATTTTTCTCCCCATTTCCTATAGTGGGGGAAAAATGAAACCTGCCCTGAAGCTCTTCATTCATTGTTGTGCCTATCCTAAATTCCACAAGATATTAATTCATGGATAGAAGCTGGGAAATTGAGAAAAGTGAAGACCAGGCTCGACTTAAACCACGTAAGTGTAGAAGCAGAACAACCTGTATCCACACACTATTCGATCCCATACAAAAAATTGAGGCACAAAAGCAACCACCACTTCTCTTTTGTATCCCATCTAATTGAATAATGATTGCCATAAATACACAACTCTTATAAAAAAGTACATATTTATAATTTAAGAATATTTAAGATACCACAAATACCCTTTCCATCTAAAATAATATTTATTTTAAATGCAAATTAAATCTCATTACTGACCTGGATAGTGGAAAAAAAGGAGAAAAAAAAAATGGATATAGTGCAAGCACCCTTTAGCTACATAAAAACATATTCACAGAAAATATTTATTCCTATCTAATATAAATGAATAAGAAATATAAAATTCACTTCTAAATAATAAAATTTGATTTAGTTATATTAATTTATGAAATTAAATTAACAAAAATGAAAATGAAATTTTTATTATATATCTCAAATGAGTTTTACACAATTTTATAGATTTTATTTGTAATAAAAATTTAGAATCTTAATTTACATGCGTGTTACAATTGAAAATTAATTAAATTAAAAAGATTAACTATTATTTGATTTGTATTATTAATATTTTATTTATTTTATCGAGATTTAAATTTATAACCTTCTAATTATTGATGAGTTAAAAGCTTGTATTATTATTTATTGATTATTAATTCAAACACTTTTTTAATCAACTTTCTAGTCTACTATGAATTATAAAGTTTTTTTTTTCTTCTGATCATTTATTTAAGATGTACGTAGTTGTCATTTAAAAAAAAATGTGTAGTTGTTATATTTGGACATATATAATTTTGTCATTTTAACTAATAGTTAGCAAAAATTTAATCCTGTTAAAACCTCCATATTTCCATCATGGTTGAATTGTAATAGGAATGATTAAAAATTTAAAATCAATATTGTTATAATTAATGTGATATGTAATTTATTTTTCTTAAATAAAATTTTAAATTTAAATTTTATAAATGAAAAAAATATATATCAGAAAAATTTTACTTTTTATGAGTTTTTATTAATTCAAACGTAGATTCATCAATCCTAATAAATTTGGATGCTAAGTGGTCAAAAAAAAAAAAAGAATATGTATATAATTTTTTTTCTGAAGGATAAAAATAGGAATGATTAAATTAGAGGCAATGGCTAGTCGAATGGCATTTTTGTAAATTTGTTGGATACAAAGCATTATTAAATAAAAAGAAAAGAAAAGAAAATGAGAATCTTATAAAGAATGAAGAAAATCAAAATAAATTATTATTATTATTATTTAAAAAATGAAAAAAGAAAAAAGAAAGAACGAGGATAACTACCCTATTTATCCATAGCAAATATAGAAAAGTTTTGGCACCTTTCACTGGTCCAAAAACCGAAAAACCTGCAACATTAACATTTACGCAAGATACTGTGAATGGGCAATGAAAAACTTGTCTGATCAATTCCATCCGGAAACTACACTTGAATCGCTCAAACCACAACAAAAAACCGAACCCATAGACCATCACAAACAACCATTACTAGAAGAAGAAGAAAGAGCTAGTTGTGAATGGGATTTCACTCTTGAGACGGTGGTTTCCTCAACCAGCAGCGCCGCCGTATCCGACGCCCTTGGCGTTATCGAATTTGACCAGACTGAAAATATCGTTGCCACAGCTGGAATTGCGAGAAAAATAAGAATTTACAATATCAAGTCTTTGTTACCAAATCAAGGCAGCGGTACCGATACCCAAATTCAACATAATATAACTTTTCTAGACCATGCTAATGCGTGTGAATACTACATATATACTCCGGCTAAGCTTAGTAGTCTCCGATGGAAACCTGGGTCCGATAACCGGGTTATCGGGTCAGGAGACTACGACGGAGTTGTAACAGAGTATGATCTTGAAAGGAGATTACCGGTCTTTGAACGTGACGAGCATGGTGGCCGCCGGATTTGGAGCGTGGACTATTCACTTTGGGATCCGGTGGTGGGAGCATCCGGATCGGATGATGGGACCATGCAAATGTGGGACCCACGTTGTGAGGGTAGATGTGTGGCTACGGTTCAGCCTAGTTTAACGCGCAGGGCAGTCTGTTGTGTGGAGTTTAATCCCTTTGGTGGATCAATGGTAGCCGTTGGATGCGCTGACTCTAAGGCATACGGATACGATATCCGTATGATGGTGAAACCGGTATTGGTTCTGGACGGCCATAGGAAAACCGTGACATACGTTAAGTTTATGGACTCTCTCACGTTAGCGTCTGCGAGCATTGATGGGTGCTTAAAGCTATGGAATTTACGCGATTCTCAAGTGATTCGCACGTACAAGGGACATGTGAATCATCGGAATTTTGTTGGGTTGTCAGTATGGAGAAATGGAGGTTTATTGGGTTGTGGATCAGAAAATAACCGAGTGTTTGTATACGATAAGAGATGGGGCCAACCCATATGGGTGCATGGGCCCCAGCCAATGGGTGAGCACGGGTTTGTTAGCAGTGTTTGCTGGAGGCAAGTGGACGAAGACCAGTGTACACTAGTTGCAGGAGGATCAGATGGGGTCTTGCAAATATTTCAAGGCAAAAAGAATACATAAATGTTATAAGATGGTGCGAGAATAATTTCATGTATGGTGAGATTTCACGCAGTATACTGAATTAAGTAAGAATTTTTCGAAACTCATTTTGTTTTTGCTTATTTTAGGGGATGATCTGCTAACCAAAAGTTGTTTTATGAGCTGGAATGAGCATTAATACAGGGATTTTACTATTTTAGGACTAATCAAGTGTTTCAGTACGTTGTTAATCTTCTTCTTTCTTTCTTTTCTTAATTTGAGTAAGGGTTTTTTTTGACAACTAATAACTAATGGCTGGTTGGCCCCCTTACATAAATTGTAGTAAAAGGAAAGGTCCATGGCCACTTGGTCTGTTGATGATGCTTACTTCAAAAAGAAGTTTAAACCAATTTATGTTGTGTGATAGCTATGGATTCCAAATGAGACAGGAGAATGAAAAAGTGAATTAGGAATTTGGGCATTCGAAATTTCCCTCTCAATTTGTGGTTGTACATGATCTTGTTACGTTCTTCTATCAATTTGTCCCCTAACATTAGATTATTGTTATATGCAGTTGATAAGACTTTACTCAGACCATACACCAATCTCCATTCTCCAGCAAAAGCTCTTCCAGTTGCATAACTATGGAGCTTTACAGTTTTACTGGATTTTTTTTTTCCTATTTATGAAAATGTGGTACAGTAACTAGAAAAACCCATCTTACCATTTGAGGTAAAAAAAAATTAAAAGAAGAGTATTAAATCTATGCTTGTCTCCTACACCTAATATGTAAAATTACATCCATTGTATATTTTACTTGCTCAAATTAGAAAGTCATGCTCACAATTGATTCAACCACCATAATAGCTAGGAAAATTCTTGCATATACCAAATCTACATATAGTCTTATCTTATATATTAAAATCAAATATGATAATATATTTTAATTAAAATAACTCTTTTGTTCAATTTTTTTTCTTAATAAAAAGACATTCATATATTTTTATTATTTTACTCACTCGAATGAATTTAGCTATATTCAAGTAAAAAAAAAAATTAAATTGGAATTCACTTTCTTAATATAAAAAAGACAAGTATTTCTAATTTACTCTATTTTTATTCTTATTGCTAATTAAAGAAAACTAAATATAACTTTGTTATGCATATCAACATATAATTTACTAATAAGTATATATATAATTTAAGTGATAAATTCAGAACTGAATCTCATTTTTAATGCACTGAAAAATATAATTATTTAATATAATCAATTTAGTTTAACAGATGCTTCGTTTATTTTAAAAGTGCAAATAAAAATGATTATTATATTTGAAAAAATTAAAATTTTGGAGGAGAAATATATAAAAATTAAAAAATTATAGATGTAAAATTAAAAAAATTATGGAAACAAGGAACATTGCCTTACCTTCAAAAAAAAAAAAAAAGATATAATTTTGTAAACATTATATATATTAAAACTTATTTAGTTATTAAAGTAATATTTTATCTTTTAATTATATATTGTATTATAAGTTATACATATTTATTTTAATTTTTATATATGTAATAAGAGAAGTTAATAGCTTATTTGGTATTGTTGTTAGTTACTTTTGTTTTTGGTTTATTGGAGACTCAAGAGGTTAAAATAATATTATAGTTAAAGAACAGGAATAACCCTCTCTTTTAACATCTTTCACCACGTTAATGACAACTTTTGTTCTTTGGAATATATTATTATTAATTCTTATTTTTTTTATTTCTTAATTATAAAAGAAAAATCAAATATTGCAAAAATTTTAGCAATATATATATATATATATATATATATATATATATATATTTTAATTTATCAAACAAAATCTATTGCTTAAATTTATTTATTTATTTTTGTTATTTAATATTTGAAAACATAAAAACATACTGTTACAACGAGGAAAAAGTATAAAAAGTGATTTTTATTTTTAAATTTATTTTCAAAACATTCCTTCTTTAGCATTAAAATAAAAAATAAAAATAATACCAAACAGTTCTTGGGCTCCATTGTTAAAAAAAAAACTTGTTTTTAAAAAATAATAATTTTCAAGGAAAATATTTTCTAAAAATTAATTTTCTATTATTTAATTAAAATATTAAAAACTTCAATTTATAAACATAAATATTTCATAAGAACTTCGGGTTTTTAAATTATATTTTTAAATAAGAAAAAAAATATAAAAATGCTACAGTATGACTATCACAAGTAATCAATGATGGTTGTTGTTAGCCGTCAGCAATTGATAGAGTTAGTGGCGGATCTCGCCCCTTAACATTGAGGGGCGAAAATTGCTTTTCGTGTAAAAGAATAAAAAAATCTCAAAAATCTATATTTTGACTATTAATAAAATATATTTAACATATCAAAAATAAATATTTATAATTACTAATAAAAAATAAATTTATCCATACATTTTAAATAAAATAATAATATCAAAATAAAATTATAATAATCTACATATATATTAACATTAAGTATTCTAAATTATGTTTATAAATTTTTTTTCATCAATAATAAAAGTAGAATTAAATTCTTTTAACGTGACTTTTAAAATGTATACATGTGATCAATGATTTGATAAGAATTTTTTTTTTTAATTTTATCGTGTAATTTTGTTTTGATAATCTTTATGATAAAAAATATATATTTTATTATTGCAATAGATATAAGTTAATACAGGTCGAATAAATCTACTAGTAATATGATAAATTTTTAACTTTATTATCTTTACCAAAATTTGATACAAATATGAAAATATTGATACTTTTTATAAATTTAAATTTTGATAAATATTAAATTTGAAAAGCTGTAACTAAATTTTTAAATATAAAACTTTTATTTACAAAAATTCTTATGACAAATAATATTTTTCAATATTAAATGTTTTATAATCATAGATAAAATCTGAATACATATTAAGATCAAATAATTTTATTACAATTAAAAATATATCAATTTAATAATATTACTATATTATAATAGGATATTTGTTATTATAAAATAATCTCGACTTGCTACATATTAAATAATTATATAAAGAATATCATTTCTCTCATATATTTCATAAAAAAAAAATTATACTCTCTTAATTTCCTCATATATCAAGACATTTTTAAAGAATTTCTCTTAATACTTGAATTTTTTCTTTTGTTATCACTAAATGATGAATTGCATCCATTTTAATTTATAACTATGAGATTTTTTCTTTTACTTTGAAGGGCAGTATATTTTTTTTTTTAAATGAAATTTGAGGATGAATAATAATATTATTAGAATTTCTTAGTAATATATATATATATATATTAGGAGTTTTTTAAAAATATTGGAGGTGACCGTCGTCCTTTCCATAGGGATCTGTCACTGAATGGAGTCATTGGTGACCATTAACAATCAATGAAATAATAAGTGTATATTTGCATATTTTGTTTTCATGATAATGAACTTGTCAAATTTAAAAAATAATTTATTCTTTTGAAAATAGAAAATAATTTTTCCTGAAAATACCATTTCTTTTAAAAGAAAATTCATCGAATAATTTTCTTAATCTTAGCAAACATTAAAAAATAAGAAAAAAATATTTTCCCAAACCGCCTATTTGATTGAAAACCCACCGATTATGTCCAAGTCCACCCAGGCCCAAGCCCAATATTTAGTTACTTTCCTTCAAACAACTAGCAAAAAATTGCTGTTATAACTAAAAAAAAAAAAAAAAAAGTAAAAAATGTTTGAATCTATTTAAAATATTATTTTAAAATTTAAAAATAAAAAAAATTTGTATTACATATAATAACTTAAAATGATGATTTTTAAAATTTTATTTTATTAATAGAGTTTTTAACCAAGCATCCCTAAAAACATACAGTGAAAAGCGGATTGTGTAAATTAGCTAGAAAAGAAAGATAAAAAAAAAAATAATAATAATCGAACGGTCAAAAAGAGGCTGTTCCCGAAACTTTCAAGACATTACTGTTACTTGAGAAAGATTTAGCAGATTATTGGGTTTATTTGAATCTCAACTCTCTACCCGAGTGCCTCCAAGCTCCCCAACAGGTCTCTTTCTGACTGTTGCTGCTCAACGCTTTCGACGGAGGGAAATTCGAAATCTCCTTCAATTTTAGGGAGGAAGACAAGTTCACTGGATTTATAACAAAATTTAATCTCATTTTGGTTCGGATACCAGAGAGAGAGAGAGAGAGAGAGAACGATGGTGAACTCATCGGTGGTGAACACCTATCCTCTGTCGAGCTACACTTTCGGCACCAAAGAGCCCAAGATGGAGAAAGATACCTCTGTCGCTGATCGTCTTGCTCGCATGAAAGTCAAGTAAGAGCTCGCTTTCTGTCTCTCCAACACGTACTCGTAACACTAGAAACAATTGAAAACCCTAGATGAGACTTCGCCCTTTGTCCTTTGTTTGATTCCGTAGAAAGCTTGTTCAAGATCTTGTTATTCTTTTGGGTTATGTATGTTCATTTGCTTCATAAAACAATGAAAATTAAACCCCTGACTTGAGATGATTTATGTGGCTGTTTTTGCAATTGATTAGTGATTTGCAACCCTAGTTTATTTTTCCCCTTTGGTTTTGCGTTCAATGCAGTGGTAAAATCTGAGCCTTTTTGGTTCTGAATAATTGGAACTACTGGTTAAACCATGCTTTGAATTTGAAAAAAATTTGTTGCAGTATATAAACAATATGAGGATTCTAGTGCTTTCATGCGAACGTTTGCTGGATTTTGATTATAGTAGTTGATTCTCTGTTAACAGCTATATGAAAGAGGGGATGAGGACAAGTGTTGAAGCAATTTTGCTGGTATGTTCATATGCTTATGTTTAAATCCATGTGCTAATCATATTTGAAGTGTCAATTTTCTATGTCAAGACTCAAGATATTGTGTTTGCTAAAACTGCACTTGAAGTCAAGTTCTTGACAATTAGAAATATTTATAATACTAGAATAATTTCTGCGGTTAAGCCTCTGTTCTCTTACCATGTGGATGTGGTGTGTGTCATTCTGGAATAATAATTTGCCTGAGCATGTAGGATAGCTCATTATCTTTGTTTTGAGTGGATAATATGAAATCCGAAACTAAACTCAACAAAGATTTTTATCAGAAATGCACCATTTTTCCACAACAGTCTTTCTTTCCTTAAAGACATTAACCATTGATTCTCAGAAGCATGCAAATATCCTATTGATCTTCCCCTGTTCACCCAGAAAGATAAAATGTTATCTGATCCTCCCTTTCTTTTTAACAATGGGCCTCATTGCCAAAAAAATTACTTTTGCTTTCTTTGGACGTTGAATTCTGCTGATTTGGAAATTTTACTCCTAGTTGTGCTCAGGTTATTAATGTAATGACTCTTTTCGTCATGGTTATTCTTGTGATGAAAGCTTTATAGGTAGCTGAATTTAGAACGGTAATATTAGATATCATGCTAGTTACTTAGCCATGATTTCAAAATTTTCTTTTGTTGAACCTGCTGCCCTTCTATACTCTAAATTTGTGGTAGGCGTGCTATGGTCTTTGCTTGTGGAACTTGGTTATGGTTTAGGTTTCTGTTGGTCCTACAAATTGATTTAACTTGATCATGGACAGACTATAGGTATAGTGTTTTTAGTTATAGTTATTGGCACATTTTGAACTTTTATCTATAGATAATGATAGTAATATCATTACTAAAGTTTCAAAGGTTGCATTCATGGACTTGCTTCTCGACTCACTTTTTTCTATACTATAAAATGTTCTTTTTACAGGCAATTTTAATTACAAGAATATATGATTTTACTAGGTTATTAGTTAGAATTACTCAATACTTTAGGTTTAGGCTAGACTTCCAGAAGGTTCAACTTTATTATTATCATTGTTTAGGTTTGATGGACTTTATTAATAAATTGCTGGGATTGCTTAAGATGGATAAGCAAATTGTAGTTGATTATCTCATGGACGTTGCTTATCTCATGGACAATGGTTCTCCACTGCCATTCCTGATCTCACTAAAGCATGTCAGCAGATGCTTCAGATAATCTATCAATGAGGGGACAGATTATCTCTGCCGCAGTTACTGCTGCATTTCTCCCCCAGTTTTCCCTCATTCTTTTTTGGATGGCTAGATTTTTCTGCAAAGTGGATGAAGAATTCATTTTGTCTCTTCGGGCCGTTTCTAGTCAACAAGATATATTTGTGCAAAGTACTGGTAGGTAGATAGAATTTATAATTTTGACGAAAATAAATGTGGTCGAGTTAGATGCTGTTACCTTCTGTATATACACAAGTGAAATAATACTTTCGCTTGCAATCAGCAGTCTTTCAAGATATAATCGAAAATTATGTGGTATGCCAAAGTGGTTTATCATTTTCATCATCAAATGTTAAAAATTTGATGGATGTTACATTATGCAAATCAAATTCTTTTTGTATTTTGTTGCATTCTTATTTTCTGATATGCCAATAAATTGTACTTTCTAGTTAGATTGGGTTAAAAAAAGGCATCAGGGAACATTTTTCAAAATAAATATATAGAAGCCTCTTACCTCTCTATTGGCTCAGTATATGTAGTGATCTTGCAGGTACAGGAGCATAATCATCCTCACATACTTCTTCTGCAAATTGGGAACACATTCTGCAAACTGCCAGGTGGACGTCTAAAGCCGGGAGAGAACGGTATAGTTTCACTGTTCTGCATTTTTATTTTCTGTTTCTGTTTTATTGTCTCATCTTCATTAGGATTGTGGTGGAATTTGTTTTCTTTGAACATGTTGTTCCAGATAATATGTTGCTTATGATGGCCATATATGTATGACAGAAATTGAAGGTTTGAAAAGAAAACTGACCAGCAAACTTGGTGCTAATTCACCTGCTTTGGTGCCTGACTGGCAGGTATTTTTACATCTTTTACTTTAGTTCTGAGAATAGCTGAACACAAAGATGTTAGAAACTGATTTTGAAGGGGTAAGTGGATAAAGAAAATACCTCTGGGAATGAGCAGGTAGGAAAAGAAAAAAAAAGAAAAGAAAAAGGATACACAACATAGGCATATTGGTCTATCATTCACATACCTGATGATTGGACTCCTTAGCACCAACCATTCTTTATGTGTTCGTGAGCACTTCTAGTGTGCTTCTCAGCATACAATAATTTGCTTTTCTTTCCTTATTTTCACCAGGATAAAGAATCTCTATCAGGAACTGCATACCCTGGAACATAGTTGGATGCATGCCCTATGCTTCCTTTGAGCTCGCTATGTTAACTGGGAATTTTGAATATTACCTTTTTTCTGATTTGTATTTTTGTCACTTGGCATCTCCTTGCAGATTGGTGAGTGTGTGGCTATCTGGTGGAGGCCAAACTTTGAAACCATCATGTATCCATATTGCCCTCCCCATATGACAAAGTCTAAGGTTACTAAACTGTAGAATATTTTTATGTTCATTTCTTATTTGGTTTTTGTTTTTCTTTTCATTCGTATAAATTATAAATATCTACCTTTTTCTTCATTCTTGGTAACACAGGAGTGCAAGAAGCTTTTCCTTGTTCACTTGTCTGAAAGAGAGTACTTTGCAGTACCCAAAAATTTAAAACTTCTTGCAGTCCCATTGTTTGAGCTCTATGATAATGTGCAGGTATGGTCACACAAGATTGGCTGCTAAATGTGAATTTTGATTTGATGTTTGGAATATTTTATGGTTTCAATTGCTGTATGTGCTTATCATACTTTATGAGTTAGGAATTGAAAATTTCCGAAGTCAGGTAAAAGGGTACTGGTGAACCACAAGGATTCAGCATGTGATTATTACTATTATTTTTTTTTAAAAAAATTAATTCAATGCCTGCGCTCACACATGCACAAGTTATCAGCCATTGGATCAGAAATTTTCATCTGATCTAACAGTTGACAATTCGATTTGACTGAATCATGTCTATTTTTCTTTTTCTTCCTCCCCTTTTGCCCCTCAAAGTATGTCTATGCAGTGAGTTTCACCAGCTGCCTTTCTTCCACTTCTGAACTTTGTTCACTCCACCCATTTACTCCTAATCCGGCCTTTTAAGATGGCATGCTTGACATCTACCAACCTCTGCTTTAGCCAGTTATATGAAAATGATAATATGAATTTTTAATATTATTTTATAACATATTGCTTAATTGGTGGCAGAGATATGGGCCAGTTATATCAACCATTCCTCAACAGCTTTCCAGATTCCAGTTCAACATGATTCCTACCTGAACTTGGCATGGATTTCAAGAGCTTACACCTTCAATGCAGTGCTTGGATTCCTAGATGCTACAGACAGTATGGCATGAATCTGGGAGCGGATGCTATAATAGTACATCATAACTGAATTTTCAAGTTAATGGTACTTCTTAGCAGACATTTTTAATTTAGTTGACTAGGTATCCAAAGTCGTGGATGATTGTCGTGTGCCATTTTTTTGTATTTCCCAATATATTTTGTTGCTCAAATACCAAGATTCATAAATAAGACCTGCTATTTTTCTACCCTAGTTGCGCCAACAATTCATAGATGATTAAGAGCAGGGTATCACGAATAAAATGATCACTGTAGATTGGATAAATCTTAAGGTACAAAATTATAGTCAATATAGCATTTTCGAGGTAATATTTCAGCAAATTGGCACAATTTCATACAGATTTCTGAAAGGGACCAACATTTTCTGAGGAAGGAACAATGATGCCTTTCCATCTTTTATTTCCCTGTATATTTTGCTGAATTATGTATTTCCACAAGGCATAAAAACATCCTAGAAAACAATACTACTGCCAGCCTCCTTCCTTATCTTCTTTTCCTCCATATTTCCTCGCGCACATAGAGCCTCTTGCCATTGACCTGCTGAGGCATAGATATTTGACAAGAGGACATATACTCCTGATTCATCTGCTTCCAATTCAGTAGCTCTTTCTACCACCTTTTCGGCTAACTTCAAGTCATTTCTTGTCCTGCAACCCCCAAGTAATGCACCCCATATAGCAATGTCAGGCTTAAGGGGCATATTGTTGGTTAGAAGCACTGCTTCTTCAAGCAGACCATTCCGGCTAAGCAAGTCAATTAAACAACCAAAATGCTCAACTTTTGGACTAATATTATAATCTTTCTCCATGCTGTAGAAGATTCTACGACCTTCTTCCACCAAGCCCCCATGGCTACAAGCAAATAAAGCACTAGTAAACGTGAAATCATTTGGCTTCAATCCTGACTTTTGCATCAAAAAGAAAATCTTAGTGGCATCTTCAGTTCTTCCATTGATTGCTAAAGATTTGATCATAACATTCCAGCAAAAAACATCCTTATTTGCTAGCTTGATAAAAACTGCAAAACTTCTATTAACATCTCCACAATGGGCATACATTTCTACGAGAGCAGTCCCTACCATGACTTCCAATTGAGAGAAATTACCCATTAAATAGTGTACATATTTTCCATACTCCAGATCACCTAAATTTGAACATGCTGACAAAACAGAAACAAAGGTATACCCATCTGGAATCACACCTTCTGATTGCATTTGCACAAAAAGATTCAATGCTTCAACAAATTTCCCCTGTTTGGTAAAACTCGAAATCATCGAATTCCAAGAAACCACATTCCTGTATGGCATTTTCTCAAAAAATCTTCTTGCTGCTTCAAGATTGCCTGTATCAGCATGTGTAGCGATCATCAAAGTCCATGAAATAACAGTCTTTTCTGGCATCCACTCAAACAATTCTCTCGCATTTTCTATTTCTCCAACTTTAACATACCCTGAAATCATAGAATTCCATGAAACAGAATCCCTTTCTGGCATGGCTTCAAACAACTGCCTCGCAGATCTAACATCATCAAAGCTCACATGCTCAGATATCATTCTGTTCCAAACTTCAATTGGCCTCATGCACATATCATCGAAAATCTTGCGGGCATCATATAACTTGTCAAAAGAAACCGGCATTTTAATATACATGTTAAAAAGGGAATGAGCAACTGCAAAGATGGAGTCGTATCCAGACTTTATGATCTGGCAATGAACTCTCTTCCCTTTTCTATAAAACCCCAGTTCACAACAGGAGTTTAACACATATGGGTACGTATAATTATCGGGTTTAAGCTCTTTCAGAGGCATTTCATCGAACATTAATATACATTTCTTGAAAGGACCATTAAAAGCGTACCCTCTTATCATGACATTCCAGAGCAAGATTTGTGTATTGAAATCATGACCCATTTGGGAGAAGATGAGATTTGAATAATCCATTGAACCAAATTCAGTGCTTCGGCGAAGAAATCTGGAGAAGATTTGGATGTTTTGAGTAAGAGAAGCTACAATAATGATGCCATGGATTTGTTTCAGATGTTGGAATGAGCATTTTGGCAATATATTTGAGATTGTCAGTGGCAAGTTATAAAGCATATGTAGAATTTCGGATTTCGGAATTTTAACTTTCAATGCCAAGGAGGGAGATTGTGGATTTGCTCTGGTGATGAACGAGTTAACAGTAAAAGCGTATTTCCAGCAACGATGAAACGGCTTCGCCTGCGCAGACCGGCTCTACTTTAGTTTTGTTTCTAGCACCAACCGCTTGTCCTCCCTCCATCTGGGGAAGCTCAAGCATCACAACTACTTGTATTCTCAAATTTTTATAAATATATGAATTATTTTAACTTCCCTTTGTTTTTGGTTTCTTCCCTCTTAAATCCGAAACTAATTGCTTTTAAAGCTTAACAGTATATGATTCTATAATTATTATCTTCTTCTCTTAAAAAATATATTGTTAATGTCGTAAACATCTCATAATTAAATTTTTTTTTTATATAAATTCAAAATAAATATACAATTCAATTTCAAATGAATTTAATGAGTTAAGTAAAAAAAATTTAAATCATTATTTCTTCATAATTAATCATACCGAGTAAAAAAAATTAGTTTGAGTGGGTCAAATAAATTTTTTTTAACAAGCTAATAAAATTTATTTTTAGGTAAATAAAATCACATCAATAATTACTAATTAAGATATTAAAAAATATAATTATTTTAAAAAAATGTTTGTCTTTTTTTTTTTTTCTACATAATACAATTATAACGTGAGCTTTATTTATTTATTTATTTTGCTTTTTTTGCCTACTGTAAATATTTTATTCCTCAACTTATTTGTCAATACAATCTATAATTTTCTGTATCCTAATTAAATTTAAATTAATATTACTTTTAAATAATGGATCAAGCACTTTAACCTAAATTAATTTTTAAAACTAAGTAATCCTATAAAAAAATCAATTAAGCCTAATTAATGAAAATTATTTTTAGGAAAAAAATATAAATTAACCATCAAGATAATAATTAATGTATTTAATTTGGATGGCAACAATTCAAATATTTTTTTTGAATATTTAACTTATTAGAATTATAACTTAAAATTTTAATGGAATTTGAAAGAAAATTTTCTATTTTATATATAAGATATATTCCTCAAGTGAGTACAGGGTATGAAATTTTATAATTTTATTAATTTAAAAATTATAATACGTTATTTTAATAAATTATTATTTCGATGAACCGCAAAATTAAATTTATTAAAAAATTAAACTATATAAAAATTATTTTTATTATTTTTATTTTATTTTATTGCTACACTTATAACCCTAATTTTTTCTATTATAACTTGCCCATTCAATTATTTAGAATTTGAATAGTTATAAATAAATATAAAATGCAAGTAAATTTATTATTTTTTTAAGGATTTCGCTTTATTAAATTGGTGGGTCACACACCTAATTGATAAATTGATAAAAAGATATCTCGAACTTAAAACCTCTCTCCAATAAGTTTTGCTCTTTATCACCAAGCTAAACTCTTAGTGGCTCTATCAAAATTTAAATTATGAAGTTAGGTAGGGTAATTTTTTTTTTTCCCTAAAAGATAGAAACTTCTTATTATGATAAAAAAAAAAAAAAAAAAAAAAACAAATACATGATAACAAATAAGCTGTTTTAATGGAGATTATGCTCGCTAAGCTAATTTATTTACATTTTTGAATTACTATAAAACCAATAAAGAGTTTTTCTAACTATCATATTAGCCAGCTAAATACATTGAATCTGAATAAAACTTAAAAAGAGGAAAAAAATAACAAATCATAAAATGGTCACTATAAAAATCTTAATCTGTTGATAGATTGAGTCATGAATTTTTATAAAAAATTCTTGAATTTTCAGGTAGATTAAGTCAATTTTATTTGTGAAAGTTTATTGTTGATGAATATTTTAAGAAATAAAAACCATCATAGAGATGGTAAAGAAAAACTTTATTATTAAAGATAAAGACACCATAAAATGTGTAGAGAAAATTCAAAACAAATAAAAAAAAATAAAAAAAATTTGAAGTTACCAATAGGAACTGGCAACAAATCTAAATCTAAGACTAAATCTAAAATTTAGAACATACATCACTGCTACGAAAATAATATATATTAATTATTAATTTACTATAAAATAAAATTTTATAGCATTGTTAGTAATTTTTCAGGGAATTATGTTAAAAAAATGAACTAAATATTTTTTATAATTATTAAATTTTAATTGTTAGTTAAAATTATTTTAAAACATTTTATAAAAAAATATTAAGTAAGTTGTTTTGAGTAAGTTTAGGTATATATTAGAGTCATGTTAATCAAATTTGATACGGAAACAAATAGTAAGAAAAAATTATAGCCATATTTGAAGTAAATTCAGATAGTACGGATACTCAATGGATTGAGAATACAAGGTAGCTCTCCATGTCTCATAAATTTTATAAAAATTTTTAAAAATTATAATTTTATAATATTTAATATAATAAATCAAATAATATATTTTTTATATTAAATAAAAATTAAATAGACAACTAAAAATATATTAAATTTAAATAGTTAGATATAATACACAAAATTTATAATACATTTTTTCCTATCCATTTAATTTTTTGTTTAGTATAAAAAATAGATGATTGAATTCATTACATCAAATACTATCAAATTATAATTTTTAAAAATTTTTATAAAAATTTTTATATACCTAAAATGTGACACATGAGGAGTTATTGTATTATAAAGCAACTCCCTCGATCCATATTTAATAGGTTCCTTTTCATTGCTAATTGTTATTCTTATTGATCACTATTGCTACTACAACTTTATTATTATTGATTATTATAACTACTAATATTACAAGTAAGGGTGAGAAAAAACTGAGAAAATCGAAAATTGAATTGAATTGAATATAATTTAGTTGGATCGATTTAAAATTTGATTTGATTTATTTATTTTTTTTTTTTTAAATTTAGGTTAGTTTGATTTGATTCATTTTCTTTAAAAGAAAATTAAAATAATCAAACCGACTAAAATATATATATGTATTTAAAAATATATTTTTTATTTAAAAAACTGAAATAGCAGAACCAAAAAATATTAATTCAGTTTGATCTAGAAATTTTTTTATTTGATTCGATTAAATTCAATTCAAAATTTAGTTCGATTCAGTTTCTAAAAATTATAATTCAATTTATTTAATTTTTAAAAATTTTGATTTAATTTAAATTAAACCGACCGATTATTAATTTCTAATTACAAGTATTCACGTCATATTTTGTTATATATATTTTTCATTTTAAAAATTAGAAACTTTTATTTTGAAAAAAGAATTATTTACTTATTAATTTATATATTTTTGTGTCATATTTTCTTATTTTTACTCACTGGAATCGAAATTTTTTTATAAAAAATATATCTATTGCGTTAAATTATAAATTAATTAATGAATAATTAGATATATTAAATAATAACTATCTTATAAAAATAAATATAATAATTAATTATCTAAATTATGAATATATATTATAATTAAAATAATAATATTTTAAAATATTATTAATTAATTTATAATTTGATACTATGAATTAGAATTACTAAAAAAAATTTGTCTTGTGCGCCTACGTTTTGTACAATTACCAACCACATAGCGAGCCGCAATTGCATTCTAATTATACACTGCACCGTCTTGAATTAGTTTGATAATAATGGAAGCCAAATGATTAGCGCTGGCGATTTCACAGCATTCGCCAATGGGATTTTAAGATGCGGCTATTTCCACGCTTTGAAATTATTCTCACGTTTTTACTATCTCTTTTAAAGTTTTTAATATTTAATTATAAATTGATTATTATTAATTTTTAAATATCAATTTTAATCATTTCTCCAACAAATAAATTGTAACATTTTCCTTACATTCAATTTCTTTATTTATTAAAAAAAATAAAAATTTAATTTTTATGTTTTATATGATTTTAATTCTAAAATTTATAAATTTATTTTATAATCTTACAAAATTTTAAAAAATATACCTAATGTTGAAGTAATAAAAATAAAAAAATAGATATTTTACTTGTTTCGTCAGTAGTTTAATAAAATACTCTTTCAAATAAATTATAAAAATTGTTATGTTATCTATTCTTAGGTTTAAAAATAAATTTGTATTTTAAACTTTTTTAAATAATTTTATACTTGTTTAATTTTTTATATATATTATTCTTATGATAAATGATATACTTTAGTTACATTATAAAATAATTAATTTTATTATTATATAGAAACACATTATTTTTTATTTTTAAAAAATATTTTATTATTTATACAGTCAAATATATTATTTTTATAGTAAATATTTTTTTGAAATTTTATATAAAAAATAATTTTTTTAATCAAAATAAATAGAAGATGGATAAATTCAAATTTACTATAATTTATGGTAAAATAAATTTTTATTTAAATTTGGAAAAGGACAGTTAAAATTCATTTATAATTCAAAGGGTTATAATTGATATTTAAAAAAATAAATAAATAATCAACTTATAATTGTGCTTAAATATCTCTGAAAGAAATAGTAGAAATATAAGAAGAATTTAAAGGAATGAAAATATACCCACAAGGGATTTTATTATCTACTTCTTCTCTCTTTCCTTTTTTTTTTTTTTTTTTTACCTTTTCTTGAATAGGTATAAGACAAACATAAATAACAACAGATGCTTAAGCATATAGTTTGTGATAGTCAACTTAACCTTCTAATTAAAGGCAGGCTAATTAATTGGCTTAATTAACAAATACTAATTAAATTAAATTAAATTTGAAAACAATCGTAATGACACAACCCCATTGCCTATTGTGCCGACCAAAAGGTTTTAGGTATCCTTGTTCGTGCCAATTACATACGAATACTTAGTATATTTATAAGCTACGAGAATTATCGTGATTGATAAAAAAAAATTTTGTTTATTTTAATTAATTATAATTTAATTTTTAGAGACAGTATTTATGAGATAATTTTTAAATATATAGGCTAAACATAAAATATATCTTTGAATTTGTTAAAAAAAAAAAATTAATATTAATTAACTTGTTCGAATTAATTAAAAAATAATATATTTAATATGTAAATAGTTTTTTAATTTATGTAATTATTCGAAATGATAATACCAATAATAATTATATGGGTAAGGTATATCATAGCATCGGATATGACAACGCGGAGAATTACAAGTCTTTTGTTAATGAGAAGATAATGATTGTATAAGATTATGAAATTGCCATTGACATTCGAAAAGCTTTCTGTACTTGACTTGTGTAGGTGTGATTATAGCTATTAAAATTTTATTTCATCTATTCATTGACCATTAATTAAATAGTACAAGTTATTATATATATATATATATATATATAATTTAATATTTAGCATTGAATATTTGACAATTTTATACATGTGTAATGATTTTGCAGGAAAAATATTATTTTAGACCTATTTTAATTTCTAATTATACATATAAAAAAATATTTATTTATAATTTAATTATTTTAATTTATTTATTGATTTCAATCCTTTTGTTTCATTATGACTCGACAATTTTGCATCATCTTCTATGTGACTCCTACATTTATATATGTGTCGAGAGACAGAGGAAGACCATGAGAGACAGCAAGATTAATTTAATTAATTAATTGGCATCATCAATCTGGCACTTGATATATATACACCATGCTTATTATATATATATATATTTTTTATAATTAAGTGATTTTTAAATGATAATTAATTGAGTTTTAAATTAAATCCAATGAATTATTTAACCGTATGACCTGTTTTGTATATGTTCGTCACTTTTTTTTTTTCCTTTTTTTGTTTGAATATTTGTTTTTAAAGGGTCATTTACCAAAAGAAAATAATTAATTAGTTAATTAATGATTTGCAGTGTCATTATCACTTGGCTAAGTAAGCAAACCCAAAATCGAGTAATCTTGAAACACATATCACCACCCTATTGAGCAGACGGCTTGGCATACAATATTTTAGCCAAACCATCGCTCTCAATATTAATCCCTCTGTCCTTTTACAATATTATTCTTCAATTCTTAATCAAGTTGAATATTAATTTCTTAGTTTTTAAAGAAAAATTAATTTTTTTTAAATCTATATCTATACAATAAATATAAATGTACAAAGATAGAAATATATTAATACTCTTTCTAATTTTTCAAATTCTCCAAGTTAAATAATAATTATTATTATTAGAACATAAGAAAATTTTATTATAATAAAATTTATTATTATTATTATTGTCGTCGCGGCGCGGCAACTGTATAAGAAATTTTATTATATTAGGATTTAGATTTCTTTTATAATTTTTTATAAAATATTTTTTAATTATTTTTTTATATTATCTATTAAATTTTATACATTTGTTGAATTTTTCACATATTATTTTCGTTTAAATTCAAGTCTAATTTAGGGTTAATTATATATCATGCTAATGTATGAATTTAATTTCTTTTAATTTTGATTATTTTAAATTAAAATTTTTAGATAAAAACATCTATAATTATTTAAGAATTATAATTAAAATATTTAATTTTTGTGTTTCAATTTTAATCTTTTGTTTAATTTTATTTTTTTATTTTCAATTGATGATCACTTAAAAATAGCATTGTGATTTTTATACAACTATGTCATGTATATTATTTTTTATTTAATTATATATATATTTTTTAATTTAATAAAATTAATTTTAAACATCTTAAAAAAAGATGTGTTAATTTATTATCTATTGATATATTTTATTTTAAAAAAATAAATTTAGATCCTTTATAATTTTTATTGGAATATTCATCAAGTCACCATGAAAAATTTTAACACTTAAATTGTTTGAATATCAATTCTTTTACATATTTTTAATTTTTTTTTACACATTCGATATTTTTTAATTATGAAATTAAAGGTAATTAATTACAATTGAGATTGAAAATAATTGTAAAATTAAAAGTTAATTAATTACAATAGATATTTTATATTTTTATTTGATATCAATAGGCTAATAATTTATAATGTTATATTTTAAAAAATAGTAATATATATATATATATATATATATATATATATATATATATATATATATATATATATATATATATATATATCTGTGTGTGTTGACTTA
>CANXYC012387909.1:0-10105 GCA_948193065.1 Aleurites moluccanus | reverse complement strand
ATTTATGAGATTTTAATGATTTGTTTTGGATAGAATGTATGTTATTATGATTGAGACAGATTTAGTTCAGGGTTCTATGGGTTTATGGTGGCCTTATGCCTACCCTTGCCCTAGGACCGTCGCACCGGTGGTGTCGGGGTGAGACAAAGGTGGTATCAGAGCTATAGGTTTATAATTATAAGATAGATAGATAGATGTGCAAGTTCCTTAGTATAAGTGCTTGTTTAAGATGACTACGGAGCACGGGATTCATGTCATGTCAATGTTGTGTATTCTTTTGGTATAGACCTGCGATAATTTGGTGTTTTGAGTATGAATTTGTTTTGTTTTCTTATTAGCTTTGAGATGCCTCCGAGGCGAGGAAGAGGACGTGGTCGAGGCTGTCTTAGAAGAGAGCTACCTTCTGAAGAAGGATCAGTGGGTAGAGTAGGAGGTGATGATGTTCCCTCAGAGCCACAGGTGGATGTGGTTCATATGGCTCAACTGTTGGATCAGTTGTAGAGGAACTACGAGGTATTAGCTGAATTCATTACTCAGCAGAGGCAGCAGCAGGCTCCTCCAGTGCAGGTAGTTCTACATATTCCAATTCCTCCAGTAGTTCCTCCACCCCCGCCAGCTGTGGTACCTCAAGTTGAGGAGGTTTCATTTGAGAAATTTTTGAAGCTCAAGCCTTCAGAGTACAGAGGTGAGGTAGATCCTACAGATTTTCTTGAGGAGATAGAAGAGAAAATTCTGATTTTGAGGATTCCTGATAGAAGGGAAATTGAGTTTGCGGGATACTTGATGAAAGCCGAAGCTAAGAATTGGTTTAGACGGAGTATTCCAGGTATGCTTCGGGATCATGGAGAGTTGTCTTAGGAGAGATTCAGAGAATTGGTCCTTAGTGAGTTTCTTCCAGAGAGTGTGAGGGATGCTAAATCCATTGAATTTAAGAGATTGGTTTAGACTCCGGGTATGACTGTGTTAGAGTATGCAAAGAAATTCAGTCAGTTGAGCAAGTTTGCTCCAGCTCTTGTGCCTACAGAAGCAGCACGAATTTAGAGGTTCCATAGGGGGCTTATAGCTCCATTGTTTAAGATTTTGGCTACTCTTGAGTTTGACTCTTACTCCAAGCTTGTGGATAAGGCTAGAGTATTTGAGAATAGGGAGATGGAGGTTAGATCTGAAAGGGAAAAGAAGAAGAAGGCTAAGATTGGAAGTTCTTCTAGGCAGGATAGTGGGGTAAAGAGTATGAATATTTCACCTCAATCAGTTTCTCAGAGCAGATATAGATGACCATCAGGGAGATCCCAGTAGAGACCGAATCCCTCTAGATTTGCTTCTCAGGTGAGCTATGGTACAACCAGTTCTGCATCACCTTGAACTAATCCTTCTTGTCCTACATGTGGTAAGCTTCATAGAGGACCTTGCTTATTTGGGTCAGGTGCATGTTATAGGTGTGGACAACATGGTCATTTACTTAAGGAATGTCCATAGCCTTCTTTTGGAGCTAGACCCCAGTCTTCTCAGACTACAGTTCAGATGGTTAGGGAGAGGAGTGTGGGTCAGCAGTCTGGCGTTGGCCGAGGTGTTTTGGGTAGAACTTTGGATGCAGGTAGAGGTTCAGGTCAAATTTTAGGACAAGCTACCAGTCAGGCACCTATAGGAAGAGGTAGAGGAAGAGTGTTTGCTCTTATGCAGCAGGAGGCCCAAACTTCTAACACGGTGGTCACAGGTATTCTTCCTATTCAGGCTTTGAATGCTAGAGTGTTGTTTGATTCAGGAGCTACGCATTCATTTGTTTCTTCATGCTTTGCTAAGAAATTGAGTATGCCATGTGAATTGCTTGAGAATGCTTTGGTAGTATCGACTCCTTTAGAGGAAGAGATTGAGGTTCATGATTTTTATCCATCTTGTGTGATTAGCATAAGTGGTAAGAGTTTAGTAGCAGACTTGATTGTGTTGCCCATGCTAGAATTTGATGTGATATTAGGCATGGATTGGTTGTCCAAGTATTATACAATCATAGATTACAATGGGAAGAAGTTAGTTTTCAAGCCACCTTCGGGTGAGGAGTTTGAATTTCAGGGGGAAAGGAGTGAAGCACCGTATAATATAATATCAGTCTTAGGGGCGAGGAGATTGATGAGGAAAGGATGCCAAGGATATTTGGCTTATGTCCGAGATACTCAAAAGGAAGCAAAAGATTTGGAGCAGATTCCTGTTGTCAGTGAGTTTCCAGATGTATTTCCTAAGGAGTTACCTGGGTTGCCACCAGCTAGAGAAACAGAATTCAGTATTGAGTAGCTACCTGGCATAGATCCGATTTCTATTCCTCCATATCGAATGGCACCAGTGGAATTGAGAAAGGTAAAGACTCAATTGAAAGATTTGCTTGACAAGGAATTCATCAGACCTAGCAGTTCACCTTGGGGTGCACCTGTACTATTTGTGAAAAAGAAAGATGGTTCCATGAGATTGTGCATAGATTACAGACAGCTCAACAAGGCAACTATTCGGAATAAGTATTCTTTGCCAAGGATAGATGAGTTATTTGATCAGTTGCAAGGTACAAGCCATTTTTCTAAGATAGACTTGAGATCAGGTTACCATTAGTTGAGGATTCAGAATGAGGATGTGTTGAAGACAGCTTTCCCGACAAGATATGGTCACTATGATTTTCTAGTATTACCGTTCGGATTGACCAATGCACCAGCTACATTTATGGATTTGATGAATCGGGTGTTCAAGCCATTTTTGGACAAGTTTGTCATTATGTTTATTGATGATATTCTTGTATATTCTAAGAGTGAAGAGGAGCATAAAGAACATCTTAGGATGGTGTTGCAGACCTTAAGAGAGCATCAGTTGTTTCCTAAATTTTTGAAGTGTGAGTTTTAGCTGTAGAGTGTGGGCTTTCTAGGACACATAGTGAGTAAGGATGGGCTTAAAGTTTATCCCAGGAAGGTGGATGTAATTCTGAATTGGCCTAAACCCACAAATGCTTCTGAAGTTAGGAGATTCTTGGGTTTGGCAGGTTACTACCGAAGATTTGTTCAAAATTTCTCCAAGATTGCAGCTCCTTTGAGTAAGCTCACCCGGAAACAAGTGAAGTTTCTGTGGACAGATGCATGTGACAAAAGTTTCCAAAAGTTAAAGGTTTGTCTCATCACAGTACCAATTTTAACTTTGCCATCGAGTGAAGGAGGTTATGCGGTATATTACGATGCATCGAGAGTAGGGCTTGGCTGTGTGCTTATACAGTATGGTAAGGTGATAGCTTATGCTCTTAGACAGTTGAGGAAGCATGAGGTAAATTATCCAATGCATGATCTTGAGATGGCTGCGGTCATGTTTGCCTTGAAGATATGGAGACATTATATGTATGGAGAGAAGTGTGATATCTTCACATATCATAAGAGTTTGAAATATATATTTCAGCAAAAAGATCTTAACCATAGGCAACGAAGATGGGTTGAATTGCTTAAGGATTATGACTGTGAGATTTTATACCATCCAGGAAAAGCCAATGTAGTGGCTGATACTTTGAGCAGGAAGTCTTTAGGAAGCTTAGCTCATGTTCATGTGAGTAGAAGAGCATTGGTGAGAGTAATGTAGGAATTGTGTGATTCAGGAATCAGTTTGAAATTGTTAGATTCATGAGTGCTTTTAGTTTATTTCCAGGTTAAGCCAGTTCTCTTTGAGCGGATTAGAGAAGCTCAGGACAAAGATCCTCAGTTGGTAAAGCTAAAAAATGATATGGGATCATAAAAGACTTCAGGGTTTATTGTGATGGATGGCGTGTTGAGGTTTGGTAGCAGACTGTATGTTTTAGCAATTGATGGTTTGAGGGATATAATTCTTAGGAAAGCACACCATGCTAAGTATAATGTGCATCCAGGTGCAACGAAGATGTATCATGACATAAAGGATTCCTATTGGTGGAGTGGAATGAAAAAAGATGTGGCTGAGTTTGTAGAAAGGTGTTTGACTTGCCAACAAGTGAAATTTGAGCATCAGAAACCTTCGGGTCTATTGCAATAGCTACCCTTTCCAGAATGGAAATGGGAGAGGATAACTATGGATTTTGTTGTGGGGTTGCCAAGGACTTCAAATGGTCATGATTTAATATGGGTAATTGTGGACAGATTGACAAAATCGACTCATTTTCTGCCAGTCAAGACATCCTACATGGCTTCTCAATATGCATAGATTTATGTTGATGAGATAGTGAGACTTCATGGAATACCAGTTTCCATCATATCTGATAGAGGTACTCAGTTCACTTCAAGGTTTTAGCAGAAATTGCAAGATTCTTTGGGTACTAGACTTGATTTCAGCACAGCTTTTCATCCGCAAACAGATGGGAAGTCCGAGAGACCAATCCAAACTCTAGAAGATATGCTAAGGATGTGTATTCTGAATTTTGAAGGTAATTGGGATAAGTACTTGCCGTTGATAGAGTTTGCTTACAACAACAGTTATCACTCAACTATTCAGATGTATGGTAAGAGGTGTAGGTTTCCTTTATGTTGGAATGAAGTGGGAGAGAAGCATATAGAAGTACCCGAATTGATTTAGTATACAGCAGAGAAGGTTCCACTTATAAGGGAAAGATTGAAGACAGCCTTCAGTCTGCAAAAGAGTTATGCAGACCCAAGGAGGAAAGACCTTCAGTTTGTGGTTGGAGACTTAGTGTTCTTAAAAGTCTCACCTATGAAAGAAGTCTTAAGGTTTGACAAGAAAGGTAAGTTATCTCCTAGGTATATTAGACTATTTGAGATCTTGGATAAAGTTGGAAAGGATTTGAGATCTTGGATAAAGTTGGAAAGGTTTCATATAGGTTAGCCTTGCCGCCGAGTTTGGACAGTGTGCATCCAGTTTTCTATGTGGCAGATTCTTCTCATGTATTGCAAGCTTAAGAAGTAGATCTTCAGCAAGACTTGACTTATGAAGAGGTTCCGGTGGCAATTATTGATAAATCAGTCAAGAAACTAAGGAACAAAAAAATAGAAATGGTTAAGGTCTTATGGAAGAACCAAGTGATGGAAGAGTGCACTTGGGAGAGTAAGCAAGTTATGCGAGCTAGATATCCCCACTTGTTTTAAGAGTAAGTGAATTCTTAAATTCGAGGACGAATTTAATTAGGGGGGGAAGAATCTAATGCCTGAGTAATCTATTTAATTATTTAGTTATTTATTTATTTTTATTTTATTTTATTTTTATTTATTATTTTGATTGTTTGTGAGTAATCTATTTAATATTCAAAAAAATCTTAGAAATTTTGTTTGTTATGATTTTATGAAATCAGTTTGTGATTTTCGTAGAAAAATTGAATATATATAAGTTTTAGACTTATTTATTTTTCTATAAGATTGTTGGGCAGTGGGTCTGGATGTTATTGAGAATTTTGTAATTGGGAGGAATTATGCTTCCTCGATTAGTGCAAGTGTGGCTTGTTATGTGTTGTTTTAAGTCTGAGTATATTATTTATTTTAGAATAATAGTGGCTGAGCGAGTCAGGTTTTAGTATGGGAAGTGATTTTTGTATGTGTTTTATAGTCAGTTGTAGAATTGAGGAATTGGAAATTTTTCGAGTTGGTGAGGAGAGTATCCCAGCTCGGCAGATCAGATATTGTGAGTTGGCGAGAAGAGTATCCCATCTCGGCAGATCAGATATTGCGAGTTGGCGAGGAGAGTATCCCAGCTCGGCAGATCAGATATTGTGAGTTGGCGAGGAGAGTTTTCCAGCTCGGCAGATCAGGTAGTGCGAGAGTAGGTGAAGAGGATTTGGAAAGGAGGCCTTTGCCGAAGAGGATTAGGCGAAGAGGACTTGGCAAGGTGGACTTGGCGAAGAGGATGCGAGGTAGCATTTGGCGAAGTGGCTTTCGTCGAGGTGGATTTGGCGAAGAGGATGCGAGGTAGCATTTGGCGAAGTGGAATTCAGCGAGGTGGCCTTTGCCGAGGTGGATTTGGCGATGCGGATGCGAAGTGACATTTAGTGAAGCGGATGTGAAGTGGGATTTGCAAAGTGGAGTAGTAGTCTATTTATTGGAGAGGCAGTAGTCAAATTTCACGATTTTCTTCTTCTCTCTTTTCTTCTTTCTTCTTCATTTCTTCTCCTTTCTCTCTCAAATCTGTCCCATTTATTTTCTAGTGCATTAATATTCCAAATTAATGCATTAAACCATTATATTCTCTCATTTATTAAGGTTTCAACCATCATTCCAAGTTAAGATTTTTCAAGGAAGCAAGTTGGGAAAATAAGGTAATTCTTTTCTGAGCTCTATTTTTCTGTCAAATTAAAGTCTTGGGTAGTTAGAATAATTAATTATGAGTTATATAAGAACTGTTAAGAGCATTTGAGGCCATTAATTTTGGTTGATATTGAAGATGTGAGAAATTATAAATCGAATGTATAGTGATGTGAATAGTGACTACGTTCAAATTTCAAATATTCTTAAGGGATAAATTAAATTGATGATTAGAAAATAATAATAGAGACTTAAAGCTAGTAAAAAATTTGATGAAACCATAATATGTATTATTATTTGAGGAAAACCTAATTTATGAAATTTGAGGATTTTAGGTTCGGCCAAATTCAAGAAATTGAGGAAACTAGAATTGAGCAAGTGGTGATCAAATTTAGTGGATAATATTACTGTGAAGTAAGTATGGATATCATAAATATGTTTACTTATTATGAGATGATTGCTAATATATATATATATATATATATATATATATATATATATATATATGATAATGACTTAGTCATTTCTTGGACCAAGATCATGACAACCTTGGTAATAAATGCTAAATGGTTTCTTGACCAAATTTCAGTTTTATGAGAATGCAGTTTTTCTTTATGAACCCTGAGATAAATATATGCATAAAACGTTTTTCCCAATGAGAGTAAATTCATTGGTCCAATGTGCACAATGTGAGCCCAACTGATAGGATTTTTACCAGTGTTCCACCTAGAGGGGGCCATGAGCTCTAGACATATGCCTGCGCAAGCATATGTGTCACGTTAAAGTAGTAAGGCTACTGATACGTATGTTATGATATGAGATCAGTTCTATCATATGAGATTTGATGATGCCATCCTTTGTGGGCATTTTATATTCTAATTAGAACCATGATTCGATTTGAGATATAATTTGATAGTGCTAATTATTATAAGCACTCATGTTCCTTCCAAGTAAAAATTTGAAATCCTTTCATACCCAAATATATATAAATATAAATATATACATATATATGTTCATGTTCATGATTTGATATTTAGATTCTTGATTTATGTTGTTCATATTTTATTGAGTTGAAGGCTCATCCATTTTATGTGGTTTCAGGTACTAATGTAACTCGAGAAAGAGCTAATCCAGAGGATAGAGCTTCTTGACTTATTCTTCCCAAGAATTTTAGATATTATTTTGATATTTGTATGTATATAATCATATCTGTTGAGATACATTCTCTTAGAGCTCTGTAGTTAGATATGAGATGTTGATTTTGTATCCATGGATGTTATTTGTAAACTCTCACTTGTTCCATATTGATATTAGATTCATCTTTTGATCGGTAAATAACAAGTAAAGATGTTATGTTATAAATGATAATTTATGAGATTTTAATGATTTGTTTTGGATAGAATGTATGTTATTATGATTGAGACATGTTTAATTCAGGGTTCTACGGATTTATGGTGGCCTTATACCTATCCTTACCCTAGGACCGTCTCACCGATGGTGTCGGTGTGACAATTTTCGATCAAAATTTCATTGAAATGTATGTGTCGCATCTAACTTAGTATTTTTAATATTAATTCACGAAAATCAAGATGTCACATAAATTTTTTATTTATATATATATTTATTTAATAAAAAATAAAGACAAAGAAAATTAAAATGTCATGTGAATTTATTTATTTATTTATATTTATATTTATATATTTATTTAATAAAAAATAAAGATAAAAAAATAAAAAGAAGAAACTCTTTATCTTCGTATTTTTCTTACCTAGATTAAAATCTCAATCAATTAACCTCTATCATTCTTCAAAACCAAATTCACAAATAATTCCAATCCATCTTCTTCTTAACCAAAGAAAAAAGGGAGAGTACTTAAAATCACATATTAGTGGAGGAGGGGCACGATAATTAATGAGTCTTGTGCTTTTTGTGAATTTGAAGCAGAAATAATAAAGAACTTGTTTTTGCAAAATCTTTCTCGATGTCAATTTCGACAAGTCTTCACTCCAATCGCTATCATTCGTACCTCATTTTACTATTAGTCTCAAACTCAACACATAGTACAACAACATCGCTGCTCCAGTTGTCGTTTGTGCTACGGTCATCTTCTTCACTACTCCAGGTGAGTGTGATTTGTGCTTAAGCTTTTTTTTTTTTGGACTCACACGATTCAAGTCTGCCATTTTCGATTTTTTCTTTTTTAAATTTTTGAAATTATTTGATAGTTTGATGAAGATGAGTGATCTTGGTAGTTTGATGAAGATGGATTTGAATGGAAAATGAGTTTATTTTTAATTTTTAATTTTAATTTTTGATATTATTTATTTATTGATGGTTAGTAATTTATCTATGGAAAAAGAAGACAAATAAATTGTGGATTTAAATTTGACGGTTGATAGATTGAGATTTAAAGGTTGATAGTTTCATATTGTGATTTGGTTAAAAAGTAAGAAGGTTAAGATGAAGATAAAAAAGAAAAGAGTTTTTTTTTTATTAAATAAATATATAAATATAAAAAATTCACCTCATATTTCAATTTGTATGAATTAATATTCATAAATGCATTTCAGTGAAATTTTAATTGGAAATCAGTATCAAGAATTACCAATACAATAAAATTATTGTCTAATTTTTTTTTTAAAAGATATAAGTATCAAGAATTACCAATACAATAAAATTATTGTTTAAAATTTTTTTAAAAGATAAGTATAATGATGAATTAAAAAATAAATTAAAAAATTAAAAAAATAATGAGTATAATTTAACTGTCACTATTGATTACAACCAACCAAACATAACCTTAAAGAATATTTCTTCGTGATGGAATGATAGCAACTAAGTACTATTTTAATTTCCAAAATAACTATTTTAGAGTTGAAATAATTGGTCTCCAGTTTCTTTCTTTGTTATATTAGACAGGGATTGTACCATAAGATCAATATAAATATCAAAACATTTGATCATCCGTTGCAAGTACAAACTGACAATCTTTCTTCATTCACTTGCTTAGTGAAAAATGACAGATTCACATATTTCAAGAAGACTCTCTAACATGGGCTCAAGACTATCCCCCATTAACAAAAAAAAAAGGAAAAAAGCACAAACCTCATATCTCTCTTGAAAAGCAAAGGGCAAAAACCCAAATTACATGACTAATTAAAAGTTTAAGACAAAATATTAATGCCCTGCCATTTTAGCCATTACTCTTCTGTTGCTTAGGTTCCCAATTGGTCAATTCTCATATCAGATTGAGAGACAGCAAGCTGAGAATGGAAACCCAGAAAATCCTGCAGGAGTGTGTACATGGTTCCATTTGTCATTCCCATTATTACAATCTCTGTCCAATATAAATGTTCCTTCACAATCACATTCACTACATGAAACTGATGACTCTGATCTACTCCCACTGCTACTCATCACAAACACTCTTTGCTTATTATCACCATATCCAAGGCTGATCGCACACGGGTTTGTTCCAGTATATGGTAATGAAATTGAACTTACTACTTCCCATTTCATCTTCTCATCATTGTTCTTCACTTCATCATTGCTTGGCAGTGGCAGCTGCTGTTGCTGTGATTCCCCTCCCAAGAACCAGCACCATTGGTATTGATTTCTATTAACAGAAACTGTAACAGTAGGTCCTCTGGGACAAATACTTGCAAACGGCCAAACTCCATCAATTTTAGACCAAGATTTAGTATCTGGGTCATAACACTCTGCATCAGACATGAATTGTCCTTGGCTATAAGTGTCATAACCACTAACAACCCAGAATCTGGAATCGCCTTCCCAAACCAATCCCTGACACTCGTCTCTTGCTTCAATCATATCTGGCAATACCCTCCATTCATTTCTCTCAACATCATAAA
>CANXYC012387814.1:0-46783 GCA_948193065.1 Aleurites moluccanus | reverse complement strand
TATATAAAGAGAGAGAGAGAGAGAGAGAGAGAGAGAGAAATTACCATCCTCTCCAAAACCCATCACCCTTGGACTTAGTTTGGCTTGGATGATGATAATCAGTATCAGAAGGAGAGTTGCCATTTTTTATTGGAAAATTTTGTGCTGGTACTGGAGCTTCATAAGGATTTGGAGAGGTTGAAGGATATGAAGACACTGCACCAAATTAATTAGTCAGATTGAATTCCAATAAAAATTATATTTGTTTAATTTTATCTTTATACAACCACTGGAATGTATAGTTCTGTTTACTTAAAAAAAAAGTATATTTAATTAACATTTTTGTTTCATATGGATATTTTTTCAACACATGATAACTTAATTGTTTGACATATGCTAATAAACTCTAAAAAAATAAATTTATGTACAAATACTAATTAGTAGTAGTAATAACTAATTTTAGTCATTTAACATGAAAATATATATTTAATTTCTATTAAGTTGTATTATGTAATGGTACTTTGGTAGCTCTACTACCTTATTTCACCCGAAAAAAAATAAAAAAATCCATAAGTAATTTAGCATGGTAGATGAATATAAATGTTTAAATTGTATCATGGAAATCATTATTATATGATATTTACAGACCTTAATTTGCTAAAATATAAATATATATATATATGTGTGTGTGTGTGTGTGGGCATGTACCTGCTTGAGTTTGGTTTTGATTATTCATGCTTTGAAAACTCTTGACACAAAAAATGAAAGAAATATTATTAGGTGGAAGAGAACTTGAGGAGGTGAAGGTGATAAGGAAGCTTAAGTTCTAATTAATAAAGGTGATTAAGATGGTATATTGAATAATTGAATTAATACATAAAAAAAAGAGTTGAGATAATGATTTGTGGAGTGGTTGTAGCTACTACTTTGTTGTTTTCCTTATAGGTTCAGTTAGTGCTATTCTTTTTCTAGTTATAGCCTAATTAGGTTAATTTTGAATTTAAAATTTAAGATGTGGTCATTAAATGAAAAAACTAATTACTTGTCTTACGACTTTTTTTTTTAAAGAATTTATTTTAATGATCATGAAATAATATATAGCAAAAACTAATCTTATATATGCAAGTTGATTAATTTATTACAAGTGGCAAAGCTAGAAATTAAATTTTATTTAGTGGGATCAACATCACATAAAAAAATTATGTGAATATCAATAGATTGATTCAATTATTATATGATTTAAAAACTCTTTAACTTATATAATTGGAGTTTAAATTTTATTTTCTATTTAAAAAAATTTCTTAATGATTTGATAAGAACACACTTGTGAATTTGATATCAAATTCTAATTTAAAATCTCAAGATTCTTCCACTTATACAGTGTCCTTCACTTTATGCCTCATTTTCTAATATAGAATGTCACACACTTGAAATCTTAATATTCAATTTTTTATTTTTTATTTTTATCTTCTTTGTGTATTATAATGTAGTTTATTTTATGGAGAGACTAAGAGAGAGAGATATATGGCGAGATAGGTGGTGAAAGTCAAGAGGGAGATTACAGAGGCATGCATGACATGTCCTCTTTATAAGGCATGCATGATTTGTGTCTCCATACGTGCAAGTTTCTTTGATCTTAACTACTTTGTTCAATTTTAATGATTTTGATTTGGGAATGCTTCGTTCTTGTTCTAAATTTGTATCTTGCGATCTGAGTTATTCTTGTTTTGTGAATTTGTGATCTGGGTTTTCTTTATTTTAGCTTTGCAATTTCTCAATTTCATTTCTTTTTATACCTGGATGTTTGCAATTTTATAAAATTTGTGTTCTTTAAGTTCATATAGGGTTGCTTAAATTTTACAATTTATGGATTGATTTCTATTATTTTTTTACAATTACGGAGAGAATTGAGAGTTGCCTGAGACTGTTTGGTAAACGAGTGGTTTACAGAGTTTGAGAAAGAAAAAAAAATGGTGTGGTTTGTAGAAGAAAATTAATGGCAAGGTATTGAAGGTATAAAGAACATTATTATATATTAAAAAATAATTTTTGAGTTGACTAACTCTAAAATATAGAAAAAATTGAATGAAAGGACTAATAAAAACCACGAAGTTAAAAGTGAGACTATTTAATTAATTTTTCAAAAGAAAAATGGACATTTCATTATTAAGTCTAAGATAGGGATAAAATAGTAATTTAACTTGTAGAGTAATTTAACCTTTTAGAGGGGGATTATCGCCCATATAGCAGTAGCCCCCAAAAAGGATTTTTTTTTTTTATTTGTGAAGAAAAAGGAAGAGAAGAAGGGAAGGAACGATTGGGTGCTTATTTTCAGTCTTCACTCCTTTTTTTTTTTTTTTTTTTGAATAATGAAAAAAAAAAATCATGAGTTAATTGTTTATAATATGTATATTTATCGCTAAATTAAGTTACCATATATAGTCTTTATTCTTTTTAAGTACTCAAAATCTATTTAATATTTTTGAAATGGTTATTATTTAAAATTTTTATTTTAGTGATTTTATTGTAATAAATTTAAAATATAGTATTATAAAATAAATTAAAATTTAATGATTTAATTTAATTAAGTTCCAAGGTTACCATCCAAATTATTTTGGCCCTTAATGGTAGTTTCATTATTGATCAACTATAATAAACTGGAGTTTAGCTATCTGCTACTATAGTTGTCAGGAGTTTATATTTAATTAATTAATAAAAATATATAGTTTACTATAGTAGCAGTCGTATTTAAATTTTGAATCAGTTTCATAATATATTTTAAAAATAAAAAATATGTTCAGTAATTTTTTTTTAACCCTTGTTTTGTGTTATTAAATATGAAAAACGATATCCATAAATGCAAAATTCGATCTCTTACCGGTAACTTTGTTGGTGTTCATTTTCATTCTATAACAAATAATTGCTGTTAATTTTTTTTTTTGGTTGAAGTTAGCCTATATTGAAGATTGACCAAAACAATAAAGTAAAAACTCTATAAATTAATACTCATAAATTTTATTAATTAGAAAAAATATTAATTTAATCTATTAACTCAAATTGAAATCATAAAAAATTTATTATATAGTAAAAGTTATTAATTTATAAATATTTTACTATATATAATTTTGTTGTGAGAATCAAAACATTAGAAAATTAATTATAAAAGAGGTCGAAAAAAATTTTATATAAAAAATTAAATTTTGATAGATTTGGTAAAAAAAAATTTTTATAAATTAATGGGTAAAGACAAAGGTATGTGGAAGCCCAAGCACCCATTTTAGATAAAATAAAATTTTTATTAACTTATAAATTTTTTTATCTATCTATTTAAATCTAATTTTTTATATAAAAAAAATTTATATGTCCGTTCAAAATTAAATTTTTATTTTTTTCCCTGTTAATAAGTTTTTTTTTTCTTTTTCTCTAGGTCTGGCCACCACTTAACTCCATTCTGCATGTATATATCCATTGGACAATATAAGGTAGTTTATTATAAACTGGGGTAGAGAAAGAGAAATGAATAAAAAAGAAGAGAGAGAAAAAATATTAATAAAATTGTTATAGTTTTAATAATGAATATAATTTTATTTTTTGTATTTTTTATCAATTTTACTTATTTAGACATATTACAACTAAAATTATACATTAAGGTAAAGTAATAAGATTAATAAGATTAAAAAAAAATTACAAAATTATAAAAATATGTAAAATGTTATAGGAAAATATATTTAACTATATTGGCATAAATAAATAAATAAAATAAAATAAAAGACTGCCTTATTTTTCATGCCCAATAATGATTTTAACCCGTGCGTGTGTTTTTCAAGTCAAAGAAGCGTGCATGAGCATTACATAGATAGATCATCATTTAGCCAAATGATTTATTTTTATTTTTTCTTGATTTTTTTTAAAATTTTTTTAACCCACATAAAAAAATTCTTTTTATAGATTTTTATATAAAAATAAATAATTAAACATAAAGTGTAAAGCAATGAGAATCAGATCTCCAGCTTAGAAAAGGTTGTCCTATTAGCACAAAACGACATGTTGAATCCTGGCATGGGGGCCAAGAGAAGGGCAGGTCATGATGGGGATCTTAAAAAACGACAAGCAACAAGAATAATTCATGGGCCAATGGTGTCCAGTGACACAATAGAATAGGGGATGGCTATGCCATTATAAGTGGGGAACAGCCCAATTCTTGCTCTCTATTATGGGGACATTGATTGAGTGCCCCAAACCCTACTGCCTTTCTACTCTTTTAACTTTAAGTTCGTTTTGTTTCTTTGTCCTATACTAACCATGGAGGGCTCCACCCTTTTTTGATTGGTCAATTATCACTGCATAATATTGTATCACTACATTTTTCATTTTTCAATTTTAATTATTAAACTTTAATTAACCTCGTCATTTAAATCTTAACTTTACATATTAATGACTAAATGCGTGTTACAATTATTCAAATACGCGTTGCATATGAAAACTTTGTATTATTTTAATAATATAAATGATATGACTTAATGTAAAGTTTGTTTGATTTACTAGTATTACCAATTCTGTTTGATTTATTATTATTATTATGAGTCGATAATAGTTATTCATAGTAAAAGAATTGAAAATTGATTGACAAAAATTCTTAATTTTTAATTTTTAATAATATGAATGTAAATTATACAATAATTATTAATTATATGAAAAATTAGACTCGATTTAAATATGTTCAATGACCCATATTAAAAACATGAATTTTACTGATGTGATTATTCAAAAAGTAAGTTATACAAGAATTATTAATTATATTAAAGATTAGACTCGATTTGAATATATTCAATGGTCCATATTAAAAACATGAATTTTATTAATGTGATTATTCAAAAAGTAAGTTATATAAGAATTATTAATTATATTAAAGATTAAACTCGATTTGAATATATTCAATGGTCCATATTAAAAACATGAATTTTGTTGATGTGATTATTCTTATTTTAAATATACGGATTTATTATAGTTAATAAATTAGTAAAGGACTATCAATTTCACGAGAAAGTAAATTTGAAAAAGTTGTTTTATTATTTAGATTAATAAAAATTTGAATTGATTTGAAATCAAGTAACTAATTGACTAAACTAAGCAAATAACTAGCAATAAAATAAATGAAATTAAAGGATGTTAACAATGGTGGAAAAGCCTAGAATTTAGATTTCAACTAACACTTCACTTGTGGTCAATATATGCTATAATTGATTGATCAATGCAAGATGGAAATTAATGACAACTCTTACTAAAATATGCAAAAATCCTCTCTTAAGATAAGATTCAAGTACCCAACCAATTCAATTTCTACTCCGTTATTCGGGTAATTGATTGAATCCGTTAAATTGTGTTAAGAGATATTAATATTAAACTAGGCACATTGATATCTTTATGTAATAACCCTCCTAAATTTATTGTCATAAATATCATACTTTCATTCTTACTTTTTTTATTATTCTATTAATAAATATCATATTTTCACTCTTGTTCTATCATATGATATCTTAGACAATGAGTATGGAGGTTGATTACAATTATTTTTGAAGGTCAAGAGCTATAAATTAATCTCATCCAACACATCTTAATAAATCAAGCATATATAGATTCACAAGCCACTATTAGTCTAAATCTAAATACAAGCAAGAGATTTGGCTATCATAATAGAAATTAAAGAGCACATAGCAATTTTCAAGGCAATAATCATCATCATTAACTAAAATTGAATTATAAAGTAAATACAAGAGAAGAGCTTGGAGAAAACTCATTAGCAGTTGTAGAATTCTAGATATGGGCTTGGAGACAATCCCTCCAAGCTTGCATTCTTCAAATCCTTGCTCAAGTCTAAATTTAAGTAAAGAGTTGAAAAGATAAGTTTTATAAATGTAAATCTAGATGAAATCTACCCCTAATTCTATTACTACTATTACATCTATCTGTTTACCCTAACATAGAGATAAAACATATTTATAGATTCTCTGGTTGCTTTAAGTAAAAGATTGCAGAAAGCTGTGACAATTGTCCCGCGAAGGCACACGACCTATGTGAATTCTTGCACAGCCCGTGTGACCTTTCTCAGGGATCCTTCTAGGCTCGCACTGCATCTGTGAAAATCATGGACGCAGAAAGTGGCTCAGTTTCTAAAACTCCTGGTTCTAGTTTTGGGGCACGGCCCGTGCTGCTTTAGAGACACTGCCAATTTGATCTCTGCTCTACACTTTTAGCCCTTTTGCTATTTTTTCTTCTTTAATCTTGCATTATCCTGTGTTTGGCATTGGGAAACCTCATTACTGAGTATTTGATGAATTCAACACAAATTATAACTTGAAATGAGCAAAATCATAAAGAATGAGAATAAATTGTGCCAAATATATATATTCAATTATGAGTACAACAAAATTGTTAAAAATCATAATGCTAATTATTTTGGTTTTCATTTTGCTTTATCATTTTTCTTCTCTACTATATGGTTTTGATTATGCGAGTGAGATTAATCTTATACCATATATGGTTTTGATTTGATAGTTTGAATTAATACCCAAATTTGAGACAAGGCATTGCCACTTGCCTTTGAAAAGTGAGTTTATTATATATTACTATATAATGATTTTATAATTTCGTATCAAAGTCAAAGTGCATAACTTTTGTTTAATAAAAAGGCATGAAGCAAGTGGTTCTAATTAATAATTAACTTGGTCTGCTATGGAATATTGCACTTTGCTTAATCGTAATATTTTTTTATTTAATTTGAGCAAAATTTAAAGTGAAAATCTAACTCGAAATCTTTTTTAAAG
Organism: Aleurites moluccanus; assembly: GCA_948193065.1. Taxonomy (NCBI): domain Eukaryota; kingdom Viridiplantae; phylum Streptophyta; class Magnoliopsida; order Malpighiales; family Euphorbiaceae; genus Aleurites; species Aleurites moluccanus. The sequence continues at coordinate 39,980 of CANXYC012387814.1, read as the reverse complement.
TGAAAATTTAAAGTTTTAAATCATATCAAATCTCTAGTAAGATTACGGTTGGTATCACAAGAGTCAAAAATATACGGCAATAGAGATTAACATGAGATAAATATTGAAAGTTTTTTGAGAAGCAAAAAAATACATTTTAACCGCTTGAAGGACATGTAATTAAAAAATGATCATTTCCTTTTATCTAAAAAAATATTATGTACATATTAAATATTAATTATAATATCAAGATACCCATTACCACATGAATTATAATTTATATTAAACAGATAATAAATATAAATAATTCATACTCTCTACAAGATTGCAATACGAAATCTTTTAATCTCATAATCTTAGTGTTTTAATGCAGCTGTTAGTTTTTTTTTTTTTATTTATTTCAAACAGTTGTATTTTACTCGTTCGGTTACTATCAGTTAAACAACTATTGTTTACAAAAATTTTAAATTGAAATTTTTTTAAAAAATTCATACATATTTAAAAAAAAAAACTAAATTATTCTTTAAAAATAATATTTAAATAAAAATAAATATTAATATATATCCTTAATAATTACTAAATATATTTACAACTAACTGCTAATAATAATTGTATTAAATACATGTAATAATCAGCTATCAGCCACCAATTAATAATTATCAACGATTATTAATAACTAATACAAATAATTAAATCAAACATATTCTTAGCGATTTCAACTACACATTATATATATATATATGTGATGGAGGACCATTCAAATCTGCCAAAAAAAATCATGAATCTGGTTATTAATTAGAACTTAGCAGTTATATATGCTACTTCAACATTAAGAGTTAGTGTAATTAATAAAATGGGTGGTGTTTTTTTTTTTATTAGGAATATTCCCATTTAGTTTGGGCACATATTAAAATAAGATATTAAAAAAATTTCTTTTTTTTCATAATTTTCTTATTTGGGATATTTAAATTATTAAATAAATTGCATGTAATTGTGGGTTATTTAAATTATTAAATAAATTTTAAATAAACTAATTTTAATTTAATTAGTAAAAAGATAGTGTTACGATCAATTTTATAATAAATTATAACTTTTTTTTTAGAAAATAATAAATTATGATTTATATATTTAATATCACTAAATCGCATATGTAAGATAAAACATATGTTAAATTACGTTGTAATTCGAATTTTAATGTGAGACAATATAATCAAATAACTTCAAATTCAAATACCTTTAAATATAATCAGCAATTTATATTAATCAATTTATTTCTAAGTATGTACTAGTTTTAATTTAATAAAAAAAATAATATGGTAGGATCATGCCATAATTTGAATTGTATTATGAGACAATAAAACTAAATAATTTCAAATTTAAATACTTTATACTATTATGAGCAATTTAATTTAGATTAACCAATCCATTAAAATTTAATTTAAGAAAAAGTAATTTTATAGTAAAATTTAATTTGTACACCTCATACTAAAACCATATAGATAGAATAGGTTAAGTTATAGAAGGACAATATCCTAATATGACTTGTGCTATTGAACCAAAAAAAAAAAAAAAAAATCAATTAACTTTAAATAATCAGTGATTTTTATTATTATAATAAAATTGGATCTAATAGATTTGCAACAACTCAAAAATTATTGGATCAAAAAAGATAATTGAATTCAATCCGATTTATTAATATAATGAGAGGTGATAAAAGAATCGATTAAACTTTAATACCTTATTAAATTTTTAATATAAATTAGGAAGAACCATCCTTATAATTGAAATCATATTATTTTTGAAGTGTTGCTAAAAAAAAAAAAAGAAAAGTAGATTTTTTAAGAATAAAAATTTAAAATTTTAAAAAATTAAGAAGAATCTATTTATACTAGTTTTTTTTTTTTCTAATTAAATAGATGGATATAACTTAAAAAAAAAAAATTATATTTGATAATTAATAACAAACTATATTGTCAAGTGATAATATTTTATAACATCTTGCTCTATTCCTATAAAAAAAAAATTTGTTTTGGAAATCATATTACTTTATCAATAATTTCAAGAAAATGTTTATTTATACTGAATATATATATTAATTTAATGAGATAAAAATATATGAAGTAAAAAAAATATAAATATTAGTTTAGTATATAAGATAAGTCTATACAATTGATTACACAATAATTTTTCATAATTCCAATAAATTTAATTATTAATGAGATTTATTAATTTTTCAAATCCCTATATAATTAGGTCATCGATTAAAAGATTTTTAGGTATTTAATTTGAATTGAAATTTGTGTATTTATATATATATATTTTTTATTTCTATCATTACCCTCAATTGAGTCATTTAAGTATTGGTTAAATTGAACTGCAGATCTTTTTCCTTTAAAATTATTTAGATTTGCATATGGAGTGAAAATTTTGTATAGCACATCAATCTTTTTTTATTAATGTTTTGCATTTACTCTAAGAGTGGTGCCTTAAACTAATGACAAAGATAAAACTATTTATGAATAAGAATCAAATATCAAAACTGAAACCTTATCGATCTGACACCCTACTAGATAGAAAATTAGATATGTAATAATATGCAGAAGTTATAAATATGTCTATTAGTAAATAATTGATTATAACAAAAGTCCCCATCTATAACACCGAAGACATAATTGTGCTTTCCTTCTAAAGAGAAGCCAAGAGCAGGATTACCAGAAGATTGTAGGCTGAATTTTTTGTCTTATTTATTATCTTGTATATTTTTTATACTTCACACTAAAAAATATTAATTGTTAAAATATTTTAAAGAATAAATAATATAATATATAAAAAAAATATAAGGCAAAAGATGAGATAAAGTGTCTGAACTAATAAGGTTATCTATATATTTTTTACAAGTTCCTCTCAAATAGGCTAATTAAAGCTAAAAATACTAAATTCCAGTTGGCTTTCTTTGCAATGTTTACAAACAAGTTAAACTAAAAACTAGAAAATAAATAAAAAAGCCTGTTCACTTTTAATGACAGAGCAAAAATATGAAGGTTGTGAGGAAGGCTAAATGAGGTATTCGAGAAGACCTCTTGTAGCCTATTTAAAACATGGGTCGTATATTCTCTCTATAGTTGTTTTTGTGAGACTGAACCATTCTGCCCCCTTTGCGTTTAAAGCATCTCCTTTTTTATTAATGACATGTGCCAGAGAGAATTAAAGATGGGATTGTTTCTTATTCACTAATTGAGAAACCCAATTAAAGGCCGAGTGAACAACTCTTATCCTTTCAAATTCAAGAAAACAATTCAAACTATTTGGTATTTATGCCTTTTGTAAAGAAATAAAAAATTCACTTTCTTTGACACCTTCTAGCTGTATCCATCCACCTGTTCTGTTCTGTCCTGCTCTGCTGTAAATTAAGTCAGAAAGCTAGAAAGAAATTAATTATATATGGGGTTTTGTTTATATTTCCAGTTATAGTGATTTTGGGTGATAAACTTACTAATTACTTACCCCTGCCCTTTAAAGATAAAGTGGGTATATTTTCTTGTTGCTTTCAAAATTGAGAGAGATTGGTATATCTGTTCTTTGTGTTTCTTGGTCAGAAAAGATAAAGCCATAACTGTTTTTTTTTTCTTTTTTATTTTTTTTCAGGTGTTTAAATTAATATAGCTCTATTATATTTATATATATATCCGATTTAAGAATCCAAAATCTTGTTTTTCTATTCATTCTTTACAAAAGTTCCTCTGCTCTCTCTTTCTTGTTTCTTTTTTCTTTTTATTTCTTGTTTCTTGGTTCTTGTTATTTCTTCTTGTTTCTTGTTTCTTTTTATTTCTTGTTTCTTGGTTCTTGTTATTTCTTCTTGTTTCTCACAGTAATGGAGTCTTCCCAACTTTTTGGAGGAGCAGAAGAGTGTCAAAGCAGTGAATCTGGGTGGACTAAGTACCTTGGTTCCCCAATTGGTGATAAGGATAAAGAAAATGAAGAAGAAGAAGAAGACGATATCAATGATGGAAATGGTAATAAAAGAAATTACTATCATGAAGATGAAAGTGATGATTCTATGGCTTCTGATGCTTCTTCTGGTCCAAGTCATCAAGGCATAGCTCATTGCAAGAGCAAAGAGGATCAAGATGATGACGATGACGATGGCACCAGCAAGTATTGTTCCCAGGGGAATAAATATAACAAAGAGAAGGAAAAATATGGAAGAATCAGCAGAAAAGATGAGAGAGAAGAAGTGGGATTTATGGCAAGAAATCCTTATAATGATAATAATAATAATGCTCCTTCTCAAAGTGGTTCCAAACAGAAGGTAAGAAAAAGCATCAGCTGGATGGGAAAAAGAAAATAGCATAATATATATTTAAATTTATTTTTTTTCTGTTGTCGTTTTGGTTATTTTATTTTGGAGGATCGATATGCATAATGTATGTAGCTTGGGCTTAAAATGTAGATCATATAAAGCTAGGAGTTGAATATGATAATTATGTAATGTTTTTATTTGCTGCGGCTTCCAATACATATATAAATCTTTGATGTTGTAGTAGGAGTTGAATCAAGAAATATATTTATGGTCATATTCATTATGAATATATATATATTATTACTATATATTATATTTTTTGCATGAGGCTTGGTAGGAAGTTGATTGCTTATGATATACCTACAAATTAATGAATATATATATGCTTTTGAATATTAATTAATGTTACGTTTAGATTGAAAATCTTAAAATTTATTAAAATTTATATAATTAAAAAATCTAAATTTTTTTAATTTATAAATTTATACAATTTCACTTATTTTGGGTAAAAATAAAATTTATAAATTTTAATGGCATTTTTGTTAGTTTAAGCAAAATATATGTGTAACTTATTTATAAATATGTATTTTGAGTGGTTTGTTATTAAAAATAATTTTAATTAATTTTCTTGAGTTATAAAAAAAGTAAAAATATATAAATATCATTTTAAACAAAATGATATATAAATACAAAATTATTATATACTATCTTTCTTAAAAGTATTATATTATCTTAAGTGTATTAAAAGTATTATATTATGAACAATGGTTATTAATCTATAATATTTCTTTCTTAAAAAAAGGTATTATATTATCTTATTGTTATAAATATATATATTATTGTGGATGTATTTTTATCTTTCTTACTATTCCATTATTTTATATATTCATTCATAAATCACACTATATCATTACTTGATATATTTATTTAGTATATTATGTTTAAATTTATTATATTATTTATAAGATCTAACTTATAGTGAATTTATATTATAAATTATAGTGAGTTTATATATTGTAACTTATAATAAACATAAACCTTATAAATGTTACTTTGTACTAGACACTAAGAAAACAATAAAAAAAACTTCATTTTTTATATTTTATTTTTTATAACACGTTATTGACACGATTTTCTCCATGACACATTTGATAACTTTCTTATTCAAATGATTTGAAGATTTTTCTCTTAATAACGTTCAAGTATTTGAGATTTGAAATTTTTTTTCTTGGTAACATTTCAATTTAGATATTTGAGTAAATAAATTATATTTTTATGTATTATCATTTTATTTTTTAATTTATATCTAACAAAAAAAATTTCTACTCTAATTTTGATATTTGTTTTTGTATAGATTATAATATTTTATACTTGTTAAAATATAATCTAAAATAAAAAAAAAATAATTTATATTTGTGATCTTATAAAAGTATAAGTATAAAAATTAAAATAATTTTTATAATTTTTAATTTAATCATTTATTGATAATGATAGTGAATTTATTTATTTTGATATTGCAAAATTATTCTTTTATTTTTAAATATGTTTATTTTTTTGTTATAATTGTGGAGAATATTTACAAATAATGATATGTTAATATTTTTCATATATCGAATACGCTCCTGCAGTAGTAAAATCAATAAAAAAATTTTTAAAAATGTTATGAATTAATTTTATACTTTCTGGTTTAATCTCATTTCCTGAAATGAATATAGCCATACTTAACTGAATAAAATAACAAGTCGTTAATAAAAAATTCATGAAATATATCCTAGTGATTTTATCCCATTTTTTGAAGTAAATGTGGTAATTTAAAGGTAAATATATAATAATTTTTTTTTTATAAGAATAAAAAAATATCATAAGAATACTTATTACCACCAAAAGTGGGATAAAATTATATAGAAATAAGAATAAAAAAAGTAGATAAAATTTTTTAAAGTAAATATTATCAATATAATATGAAGAAAAATTGATCACATATTTGTCGTATGATAATATATTTTATTGATATTTATCGAGCATCTCAAAAAAGAGAAAAAAATATGAAGATAAATTTTATTTTAACAACGATGCCTTTATTATGATCATATAGAAATTGTTCACGTTGATGTAACAAATAATTTTTTTGAAAAGATTGAAAGGGAGAATTTATTTCAATATATATATTATGAATAATGCGATAACTCATATAATTTTTAAAAAATGTCAAATATTTTTCTTATTTGAAAATGAGTGAGACAATTGTTTCTAATAAAACAAAAAATAATTGAAAACTCCAGAAAAACTAATATATTATCACAAGATGAACAAAATTTATTATACATAATATATTATTTTCTCTGAAATCTCATAGAAATTTATTAAATTTTAAAGATATTCGCAATAATAAATATCATATTGAAACAGTAAATAAGATGAATCAAAAATATTTTCATATTACAAGCATTATTTCAGGTAGAAAAATATAGTGAAAATTTTCTGTTATTTTTTTTGATTTGTATTATACAAAAATTAGTGAAATTGAAAATAATCTTATAGTAAATCAGAAGTTTACATATCCAAATATTTTTATTATTTGGCTCGACAAATTAGATCATCTTGTTTAAAAATAATGGAAAAATATTAAAAATTCACATTGGAATCCATTAAAAAATTAGAAGATTTTTCAAATTAATTAATTGACTTTTGGTTAAAAGTTATATATTTCTCATCTAAGAATTTTTTAATGTACGGTATATATCCTAATTTCTCCACCACAAAGTATTAAGACGAGTTCTCAAAAGATGTTAGAAATATAAGTTTGATATAAATCGCCTTCAAAAATTAAATATTTTGAGTCATTAATGGTAATATATTTACTGCTCAATTTACATATTGTAATTTGATAAAATAATATTCTCAACATTTGTGAGAGATAATAAAAGTTGAGAAATATAATAACATGAAATATTTCGTTATTATTTAAATTCAATAACAAAACAATATGAATAAAAAGTTTATAAATCAATTTATTTGTAAAAATTAGCAAATCAATTTTCGAATACACTTGCTAATCTAAAACGAGTAATAAAATTTCATATAACAATTGTTAATATTTTAATTTGTATTGTCATCCCAAAATGATAACTTATTAATATTAATAAATTCAAGCACACTTGAAATGTGGAAAATTATTGATTATAAAGATAAAAGTTATCGAAAAAGAAAAATAATAAATAATAAAGATAATTCTATTGAAAATGCAGATATTAACATAGATACACTTTCTGAAAAAATACAGATATCTGAAATTAGTAAAAATGAAGAGATATTAATAAATTATGTTAGTTATGAAAAAATATAAAATCGAAATAAAATGATCGTTGACTATTGTTTTACATATAGTGTAACATATTTTTATAAATAAAAATGATGATATTGAATCACGATTTATTCAATAATATTGAAATAGAGTTGATTGGCTAAAATGGAAAGATGTAATACAAGCAAAATTGAATTTTTTAAAAAAAGCATAAGGTTTTCGGACCAGTAGTCCAAATACCAGAAGATATGAAACTGTTAGATGCAAATAAATTTTTGTGCGCAAAAGAAAAAAGAAAAATAAAATTATAAAATACAAAGCAAAACTTATTGCATAAGGATTTTCACAAACTTGTAATCAATTATGAAAAGATATACTATTATGTGATGGATATAATAATATTTTAATATTTTATTAATTTAGCAGTATATGAAAGATTTGATATATACCTAATGGATATAGTCGCATCTTATCTACATGACTCAATTAATAATGATATTTATATGAAAATCCATAAATGATTTAAAATGTTAGAAAAATATAATTTAAATTCTTGAGAAATTTATTCAATTAAATTACAAAGATATTTGTATGGATTAAAATAATTTGGGCTCATATGTTAAAATCGTCTTAGTGAATACTTGTTCAAAATAAAATATAAAAGTAAGATTATAGAGAAATTTGTATATAAATTTGCCATAATTATTATATATATTGGTTATTTGAATATTATTTAAATTCTTGAAAAACTTTCAAAAGTAACATATTGTTTGAAAAATGAGTTTGAAATGAATTATTTTGAAAAAATAAAATTTTGTCTCGATTACAAATTGAATATTTGGTAAAAGAAATTTTTATTTATCAGTTAACTTATATACAAAAAGATTATTTATACAAAGCATATTTATTAAATAGTCTAATAGTTATTCAATCACTTAATGTGAATAATGACTTTTTCCAGTTAGAGAATATAATGAATAAATCTTTAGTTCTAAAGTATCATATCTTATGTAATAGGCACACTAATTATTACAAAAGAATGGTGAAAATTGGTATTTAATAAATTTGTTCAAATAACAATCTAATAGATTTGTTCACTAAGCTATTACCTACTGTAACATTCAAGAAATTTGTTAACAATAGTGAAATATGATGTCTTAAAAATTTTCAACGATATTGCAAATATGAGAAGTTTAATACTGTATTTTTTTTCCCTTAACCAAATGTTTTATTTCATTGGGTTTTCTTGATAAGATTTTTAATGAGACAGTGTATTATTTGTAATGTGAGAATATTGTACTTTTTTTTCCTTCACTAATTTTTTTTCCTACTAAATTTTTATTAGTAAGATTTTAATGAGACATATTATTTACAAAAACGGATATCTAAAGGAAAGTGTTATAAATATGTATATTATTATGGATATCCTTTTATCTTTCTTACTACTCTATTATTTTATATGTTTCTTCATATATCTCACTACACCTTTATTTTATATATTATATTTAATTTTATTATATTATTTATAAGATATAACTTATAGTGAATTTATGTTATAATTTATGGTGGGTTTATATATTATCACCTATGATGGAGAAAAACTTTATAAATAGAAATTCATATTATTTTGTAATAGATATCAAGAAAACAATAGAAACTTTTTCTTTTATATTTTTATTATTGTTCTTATTTTTATTCTTATTTTTATTTTATTTATTTTTCATAACACTTATTTTTTTTTTTTATTATTACTTTTTATTTTTTTTTTTCATTTAATTTGTCTAAAGAAGATTATTATATGAAAGAAGAAAAAAATAAAAAAATCTTAAACTTTCATATTAAATACCATATTAATTATTAATTTTTTATTTTTAATTATTTTTTAAATACTTAAAATTATAGAAAAAATTTAAAAATTATAGAAAAAGATAAATCAGATAGTAAGTATAGAGAGAATTCTGAAGCTTTAATTCTTTATGATCCAGCTTATATATATATATGTGTGTGTCAGCAAATTAGTCAGGCAAGTTACCGAATGTGCATACTGATGTCTTCACATAAATGGCATTAAGTAGATAAATTATATTAGTAATTGCTTTTAACCATTGTAATGAGAGGTGACAAAGGTTTCAATTAGTCTAAAGTAAAAGATGAAGCTATATAACTAATAATTGTGTAAAGTCAAATTTGATAAGGGTGTTGTTACTAGTTTTACTGCTATTTACATTTAAGTTTAAGAGAAAATGATATTTAAACAATCATTTGCTTAATTATTAATTCTAATTGCATAGGTATTTTGTAAGTAGGAGATAAATTGTTGAGAATTTTTGTGCTCCTTCTAATATTATTGTTTATTAATTATAGCGTTATTTGACTAAAAAGATTTTTTTTTCCACTTACAAAATCATTAATTTTGACATAATCTATTTGTTTTTAATTTACTAAAATAATATTATGCAAAAATTTATTGTCGATATTGAAATCACTTGACTGCAACAAGAGAAAGAAATAATAATAACATCAGATCATATATTTAGATCATTTCATAAAAAAAAAAAAAATCATTAATTTATAAAAAAATTTCATTTAATCCATTTGAATTCAGGTTTATTATACTCTAGGATTAATTTTTTTTATTTTGTCTCAGTATTTAGTTTCACCCAAAATATAAATGAAGAAACATATGTGGTTTTTTATTTTTCATTTTTTTTAAGTAAATTGCTTATATATATATATATATATATATATATATATATATATATGTCTCAAATTAATAGTAAAAACAAGCAGAAGAGAGTACATGCAATGAGATATGAAAAAAGAACAAAATTACATTCTAAAAAGTTAATGTTAATTATTAGCCAGAATAAAAATGGACCGACTAATATATCTCTCGACTCTCTGTATAACACATTGCCTATCGTGACTTAGATGGCAAAGAGACTGTGTAGACAAAACGACACAGCAGTGGGACCTTTGGGACACAGTTGCCATGTACGTGGGTGACGAGAATTTTAGTATTTTAGCCAAAGATTTTGACAATTCTCCATTGCCCCCTGGCCCAACATACAATAATGTTTTTCTTACATTCAACCCGTTCTCCTCTCCTCTCCATGCCACGCACCTTAATATTGTTGGTTTTTACATAGTTTGAGTTACTGTCCAAAAAAATTATTGGTTTACTATATATAATTAGATCACATATTGATTGATTTAAATTTATAAAATATTACATTTTTTAAAGATTCGATTTGTCTGATTTATATTTTTCTTTATAAATTAAAAATTTATGACATAATTCACATATAAATTAAATTATAATTAATAATTAGACGTCAGCTTTATGAGTTTTAATTATAATTTAAATCAACAATTTAATTAATAATATTAATTAATTTTCATAGTTATATAGATATAAATCTTAACAAAACATATAATCTTTTACATTGACCCTGTTTTTGGGAAAATGAACGAGGGAGAAAAGAAAATGATAAATGAAAATAAGAATGAAAAATATAAATTATTTTTACAAAGGGTACAAATTACGGTTGGAAAAAATACTATTAAAATTTATTTTTAAAATATTAAATTAATTTATAAAATATTATTTATTAGAAAAAATAATAAAAATTTCAACTTTTAATGTTAAATCAACGTGATATTAGTTGTATCTGACAATGACATGACGGTTCCATTATTAATGAAGATGACACACAACAGAGAGAGCTGCAGAGCAATGTAACACAAAATAACTAGTGATGGTTTCACGTATAGTAATAGTATGTAAGGATATATATGCAAATTAAAGGGTAGAGGCACCAACAAAAAGTATAATACACACACATATAGTATACATACATAAATGTGTTGTTGAAAATTAACTTACGAGCAGATGATGATGCAGTATAGTATAGACTGTAGGTTATACAGCAGAAGCATTATATACAGATGCATGTGACCACTTGTTCAATAATAATAATAATATAAATATGTGTATGGAAATATCACTTTCATGGCTTCAAAGTGGCAATTTGAATAGTGGGAGACATATCACATAGAGCTCATCCACATCTCCCATGAATATGACAAATTATAAGTCTTTTTCCTTTGGAAAATGACTCTGTCTCGAGTCATACAAGAATTGTATAGACTGGATTTTGTACTGAACTAGCTGGCTTTCTGGCATTTTTTACTCAAATCTTTTCGTAAAGTCAGGATGATTCTTATTATTTGGTTCATATATTTTTATTTTTTAAAAAAAATTCACATAATTATATTATTTCTATATAAGTTATGATGTTATTAATTAAATTTTTTTTTAAAATACCACACGCTCAATTATTAAAAAAAATACTCAAAAAATCTAAATTCATTACTTTTCAAACTAATTCTGTAATGATTTTCGATGGCATGTGTATATATATATGAAATCAAATTTCAACTTCATTCCTATGTTTTCTTCATGAGTAATCATTAATTTATTATCGCCACTAAATTAATTTAAAATTAAAATGTACAATCTTGGCAGAGGCTATTCAAATATAGATAACCTCTGCAATTTATTGCTTATCAACTATACTGTCTGACACACACACACACATTCACCATTTAGATTCACTCACTTTGGGGGGAAAATCAAAGGAAATTTCACTAACCCTATCTTATAGTTCTCATTCATGTATTATTTTTATATTAGTTTGTCATTTAAGATTTCTTCATGATAATTTACATTTTTATTATTAGCATGCTTGCATGACAAATTAATTTAGTTTTCTAATTATGAAATAGTGATTGACAAAAAATAAATTTATATTTATTTATTAAATTTTTTGATAAAACTAAAAATTAAATACTAAAAATTTAAATATTCAATTCTAAGCATTTAATCCAAAGCGAAATCACAATTTTATTTATAAAGACAATAGAATTTCACATACTATAAATTTAAATCATTTTAAAGAAAAAATGTATTGCAATCTAATTTATCAAAAAATCATAAAATAAATTGTGAAAAGTAAAACTATATATATAAACAAATTTTTAAAATTAGTTCATTCATAATTATATTTAAAATTAATTAATTAATATAATAATATAATTTTATTAAATATTGGAAAAAGTTAAGCACTTACTCATTCTCTCAAGCATAAAACATGAATCATTTTGTAGTTTTATCTATTTTAATTTCATCAAGAAGTGAAAAAAGAATTAAAAAGAAAATAAAGGAAATGTTTTGAAAATTGAGAGAATTTTAGTAAAATTACTATTAGAATTGGAGTGATAATTTTAGTAAAATTTCCCATCATTTAAATAATGTAGCTTTGCCACTGCATTGAATAATATAAGTGTTTAAAAATTTTAAATTTTAAAATTATTTAAAAACTTAAATTTTTATTTTATTTAGTTCAAATTTAAGTTTGACTTATAATTTTAAATTAATTGTAATTTAATTGAAATATTCAAGATAAAAGATAAATGTTTAATGTTAAATAGTTTTATTAAATACTTAATCAGCTGATCCATCAAAAGATAAGCTAGAATCATATATATCACTTTTTTTTTTCAAAAAATAAATAGATTATTAAAATTCAAAACACTCTCTATCACTATATTATTATTAATTAACATAACCCAGAATCTAACTTATAATAATAATTAATACCTCTATAAGAAGACAGAATTATAGGTTATTTTTATGGACATTGCCTTGTGCATGTTATTATGTTTGTAACTACCAAATTGTCTTTGTATATAAATATGCAACATCATAAAGCTATATTTTCTACTTTATATTTTTAACAAAATTATCAAAATAAATAAATAAAAACAGTCTCTTTACAAAATTTATAGGTCATTAAGTCTCTGAACATTCAATATATGGGAAGACATCAACATATATTAATTAATATAAATTTTTGTTAAATGGTAAGAGGTTTATTTCTATTAAATAAATTTTTGAATTCGAGTCGTTGTAAATGGAGAAAATAAATATTATGAGAATTTTATTCTCTTATGGATTTGTATAAATTAATCAGATCAATAAGACTTAACTGGTAAATTCATATGCATTATGGATAATAAATATAAATTTGAATCTTTCCACCCATAATATTAAAAATAAAAAAAATACTAAACTATGTTTTCAATTAGTATTTTAATCACACTAATTGTTGTAAATTAGTTACTACAGTAAATTGTGGACAAAATTTACTAAAATAGTAGGAAAAATATATAGAGAAAAAGAATCAAATGATCCAATTTTAAAATTACTAAATCTAACTTAGAAAAATAATTGAAAAGGCTTGAAAATTTAAACGTTTAAAATATCATTTTTTTTCTTTATTTGTTAATTATTTCAGAAGATAGATTTTTTCATTTTTCTAAAGAAAAAGGTTCAATAATTCCTTATTAAGATAAATTATTCTAAAATTCTTTTTTTATAAACATAAAAATTAAATATATAAAAAAAATTTGAATTAAATCTTTTATATATTATTGTCATACAAATAATAACTATTTGAATTATTAATATAGCACATACTTTGAATTTTATTATATATATGAGTAGAGAAATGCTACATCCATGTGTAGATATTTAAAATTTAACTTAAATAATTAAAAATCAAAATTATATATATGATATAGTTTCAGAAATTTTATTTTAAAATTACACTTTAGATTAGATTTTATTTCTCAAGTATAAAATATATTAGAAATTTTAACTACTTGTGTTTCAAATAAGAAAAATATTATTTTTATAATAGCACTTATTTTCTATTTTCATAATAAATCTCAAATTAAAATGAGAATTCAATAATTTAATAAAAATATCACTCTCCTCTAATCACACAATATCTCAACACATGCCATAACATAAAAAGAAATTAATAATTGAATGTAGTTGCATGACTTTGATAGGATTGATGTCTTAATTTTGCTTGAAAGGAAGGGAGATGAAAAATCTATATTATTTCAAAGTGGGTGAACAGTTTTTCCAAGAATTCAGTGTAAGAATCAGCAGTTTGTATGAAGGTAGAAAATGAAAACACAGACATTGCTCTTGTTTAATAAAATATGAGATGGGGAAAATTGAAGTAGACATAAGCATAACCTGTGAAATCTTGGAAAAATTTAGCATGGAAAAGGAGAAAAATCAATCTGTCACATGAGAGCATAATTTGCTGGTGATAAAGTCACAAATAATAACTCTACTGTACCATTATTCAAATAGTAAGATACACTTATATCTCATAATAAAATTTTAGGATCAATTCATGGAGAATACATTGAGAGGAACATCTAGGAGTAAATCATTTCATTTAGTTGAGATTCAATTGAAAATTAATGAAAATAATATATTTTCTTTGTATTTGTAGGGGGAAATAAAGTCGAGCATTGCAAATAGTTATAGGCTTAACTGCATTGGGCTTAAAAACAGCCCATATAAAAACATATGTTGAGTGAAAGCCACCAAATCAAATCGAAATCAATAATTTCATAAATTATTTTATTTAATTTAATTTAAAAAATAAAATAAAATAAAATTTTGATTTGATTTATTATTTAAGTATTTTTTTATTAATTTTAAACTGAACCGTATATATATATATATATATATATATATATATATTATTGTTAAAATTAAATATATTTGATTTTATTTTATATATAATTACATATTTTTTTAATCTAATATTAATTTAAAATTTAAAAAATAATAATCATGAAAATTAATTAAAATAAAAAATTAATTCTTGAGAAAAAAAATATAAATTTTGGGAGTGTTAATTAATGAAATAAATATTTTTTTTATCACCGATATTGATTGATTTTTTTTTTTAAGTTACAATAAAATAATGGCGATATATTAAAAATATCTTTGATTTGAAACCGATAAATTGAAGTGATCAAATCAAACCAAATCAAATTTAAGCTGATAATTTGATTATAATGATGATTTAATTTGATTTAAAAAAATTAAAAAAAAAAATAATTTATCAAATTGATTAAACCGAACCAATATCAACTCAACAATAAGTTATATGGCCCAAAAGTTAATAAATCGATTACTGAAAGCCCAGGCCTTCAAGGGATGGATAAGAAGAAGCCCAAAGGTTTTCTTTTAGGGAAATCTACAAAAATACGCTAAAAAGAATAAATAATATCATTTATACGGTTTCAAAAAAATCTTTTCAAATTTACGATTTTCTAATTAAATTTGCAATTGCAGATTCTAAAGGAACGTCGTAGCTATTGAGTCAGGCATGGGTTTCAATATGATGAATTGGTGGCCAAAGCTATTGTGGCAGCCTACGCTAAGTGTGGAATGCTTAGTTCTTCTGAGCATGTCTTTTACAGGATGTAATCAAAGACAGAGAGTTCCTGGAACGCACTTATTGGAGGTTATGCACAAAATGGTGAGCCTAGAAAGGCTTTAAATTTGTACATTCAAATAACATATTTGTGCTTGGAACCTGATTTGTTAGTATTGGCATTCTTCTTTTAGCTTGTGCCCACCTAAAGTCTCTTCACTATGGCACAGAAGTTCATTGATATGTTCTAAGAAATAGATTAGAAACTGATTCGTTTATTGGTGTCTCACTACTATCCTTTCACATCCATAGTGAAAAATCATCTTCTGCACGTGTGTGGTTTGATGGTATGGAAGACAAAAGTTTAGTGTCTTGGAATGCAATGATTTCTGGTTATTCATGAAATGGACTTCTAGATGAAGCCCTGTCTTTGTTTCGTAAATTGCTTTCACATGGAATTCAGCCATGTGACATTGCTATAGTAAGTGTGCTCGGGGCTTGTTCACAACAATCAGCCTTGCGATTGGGGAAAGAAACCCATTGTTATGCATTAAAATCTCCCCTCATAGATGATGTACTAGTTGGCTGTTCAATCGGAGACATGAATGCAAAAGTTGATGTATAAAACATCTCGAAGTGTTTTTGATGGATTGAGAGATAAAGGAGTGGCATTATGGAATGCTATAATTGCTGCATATGGAGTTCATGGACATGGAAAAGAGGCAACACAGGTGTTTGAGAAAATGAAGAAATCATGCCAAGGGCCTGATCGTTTCACATTTCTTGGTATTTTGACAGCATTTAATCATGCAGGGCCGGTTGAAGAAGGGCTGAACTATTTCAATGAGATGCAGAATTCCCATGAAACGGAACCAAAATTAGAGCATTATGCGTAGATATGTTGGGTCGTGCCGGAAGATTGGATGAAGCTCTAAGGCTTGTTGATGAGATGCCTGAGCAACCAGATAGTGGAATCTGGAGCTCTCAGCTCACTGGTTAATTCCTGCAGTTGCAGAAGTTATGTGCTTTGCAGAAAGTTGCAGAGAAATTACTAGAATTAGAACAAGGAAAAGCAGAGAATTACGTGTTACTTCTTCCAAAATTGTATGCAAGATTCGGCCACTGGGATCATGTACGATGGGTAGGCAAATGATAAAGGATATTGGCCTCCGGAAGGATGCTGGCTGCAGTTGGATGGAGATTGGTGGTATTGTAGGTGACAATTTGTTTTCATGAGGTGGAGGAAGAGGAAAAGATTGAGATATTGCGAGGGCACAGTGGAAAGCATAACTCTTAGGATTTTCAAGAATCTGCGCATTTGTGTATATTGTCATAATGCTGCTATGTTAATATAAAAGGCAGCTAAAAGAGAGAGAATTGTGAGAGACAACAAGCGGTTTCATCATTTTAGTGATGGATTATGTTCTTGTGGAGATTATTGATGAAAAGAGGCAGGCAACTTTTCCCAGATTTGCCTTTTGATTAGTGAAATAGTTAATAGAGCTTAACGACAGATATACAATTGCAGAAATGATTGCTTCAACTTTTTACTCCATTACTGCATTTCTCAATAGCCTTGGAGCTTCTGGTAAGAGGAACAAAATGCAATTCTATAAATATCCAAGAAAGTGAATATTCTTCTAGAAAAAAGTGTGTTTCTGTTCTTTACATGCCAAAGATATATATAATATATACCTCAAAATATTTGAATTAGTATTTATTTGAATTACAGGAATTTGAATGAGCTGCATCCCTAAACAGTAATCTAATATAGTGTTTAATAGTTGATTAGGGTTCAGTTCAACTCGAAATGATAACAAATCTTAATATCAATAACATATTAGCATAAAAAAGGATCTGCTTCACAACATAAAGAACACTAGATAATGACTTGATACAAATCTAACTCATGCTCAATCAGTAATAAACTAATAGTATCAATATGGCACCCAGAATATTAACTACAGAAGTAAAGAACTCTGCACCATGATGTATTTATAATTAAATCATTTCTATCAGCAATAAAAGGTCTGATCATTTTACATAACTTGGTTTACAAACATATATGAATACTGAAAGCACCAAGGTCCAAGGATCATTGACGCTTGGGTTTCATTTTTGTGTATATATCAGTTCCAATTGGATTCACCTTCTAGATATAATAAATAACTTAAAAAAAATAACTAGACGGAATCCAAGTTTCCAATCATAATCAATAGAAATCGTTAGGCTTCCCAATTTTGATGTTCTGTTCTCCTAGAAATCTTGTAATAGCATTTTTCTGCCAACTCTTGAAACTCCTGCAACCAGTAATTTGTATTGATTTAAATAATGAACTAAAATTCATCCAGCAAGAATGAATCTACAAGCTCATTAAAAAAAGCTTATGCAAATATTTCTAACAGTACAGAAAATTAAAATATATATATATATATATATATATATATAGAAATGCATTTTTAGATCATAAATAAACAAAATTTTAGAATTCTTGATGGTTTTATATTCCTTCTTCCCGTCTGCCATTTTAGAAGCCTGAAGTTTGGATCAACCATTGTTCTAGGTAAATCATAATATTCAACTCTCCACTGGCTAACAATTTTGAAAATGTTTGGATAACTACAATAGTCCAAAATTCAAGTCAGATTGAAAAATGATACTGATTTGCTTTCTTTACACAGCCTCCTTGACTTGGGGCTTGGAACATTTACACAACCTAGCCAGCGAACTGAGCATCTAAAATTATGTTATGTTAACTCAAGGTATTCTTCCCAACATTTCCTTCAATCCTCATTCATCAATGATAAAATTGCTTCTTCTTTTGTTTGTACTATCCATTAACCAACTCCATCATGATGACAACAACCAAAATAAGATAACATGGTTTGGTAGTGCGATGTTAAGTCATTCACAAATTTCTCCTCAGGGAACTTACTTGTGATCAAGATGTGCTAGAATTTCCCCACCAGGGAAAGCTGATTTGGTAGCCTTATATGCAGCTTTAATTGCTTCCCTCCAAGTTCCGCCAACATCTTTCGTATCTGTATCTTTGTTTGTCTGACTTGAATCTTCCATGGGTATAGAATACCCTGAAAGTAGGTGTGCAACCCAGACACCATCTTTTCTGTAATTACATGAATAAAAAATTTATTATCTCAGAGAACAGAACATCTAAATGTAATAAAAACAATGTAATAAAAAGGGTTTCATATACCCAATTGTATAAGCCAATAACACAAGGAAGATGCAAATAAATTTTGAAGCAACTATTCCATATTAACTTCGCCAATAAAAGAAAAAAAAAAAGAACAGCAAAATAAAAAGGCAGTGCTCAAGAAAATAGATAACATAGAAATTATGACCACAAACTCAGTAAACTGAGTAATGATGCATGTTATATGCTCGTAAACATACAAATTTCATCGCAAATATAAAGGGAAAAACACCTACATTGTTAAGATGATTTCAAATGTTTTACATCAACAATAAATTTAAAATATTTTAGTATATTCACTTCAATAGAATAAACTAGTCTAGAGCACAGAAATTCATAACTCAAGCAAAAAGGTATCAAAAAGTAGCACAAGGCGATCAAATTCGTACAACAAAGCAAACAAGTTAACAATACTTACAGAACTATATCCATATGCCGAGGTGCATAGTGTCCACCACCTATTCCAAGAAGCACTTTTCTCTTGTCATTCGCACTAGGTATCAATAAGTGAGAACTAAAGTTAGAGACATCACGAACAAGGGAAAAGTTTAATAATCCAACCCTGACTATTTGAAAGTATAATAATGTATCATACAACTTGAGCAAATTCTCATTAAATTTCTTGGCAAAGCATCTATGAATAATTTACAGACAAATACACATAAGAAGCAGTTAGCATTATTAAAAAAAAAATGGCAACTAAATCACCATAAACATTTACTTCACTTAATATGCAATTCCAAAGGAAGATCTCAAAACATACAAGCAGAGATGCCTGCTGGTCAGTCAATACTAAGCAAGTAGCTAATTATTTATACCAGTAACTATCTTACTGTGTGTCAAAATCACTTGCTAAAAAACTAATAATTAGAATATGAGATAAATCATTACTACCTGCTCCAGTCTCCTACCGAGGCACCTCCTCCAAGTCCGAGTCCTTCCCAAACTAACTTTAGGCACCAACAACACCAACTTATTAGAAAGATATTATTTCATCTAGTAATATGGTTTATACTAGAATGCCATCAGCAAATGTGTTTATCTCGAGGAAAAAAATTTTAAGCATGTAGCACATAAGTCAAACGCAGGCAAAAATTTGTATCACGTCCTCTAGTAAAATTTTGTGTCTCACATTGGCAAAGTCTGGTACGTGAAACCAACATTTCATTGTAGATAAATGTACTAAAGTACCTTCAGAATATGTGAATCACCTTTATTACTTAAAATTGGTTGCTTTTACGACATCATTGCAAGATCCAAAACATGAACAATAAATAAAAATAAGTTTTTTTTTTTATTTTTTTTAGAAAAGAGAAAGAAAAAAGAAAAAAGCTAGAATCATAGTAGTAGACAATGGACATGCCAATGAAAAATGTATAGATCTTAATAAGGCCCTGGATATATACTCAACTAGAGCAATGACTTGAGCAGCATCCCGCCTCTTCCAGTATTCTTCTGTGCTACCTATTCAGCAAAAAGAACTAATCAAACAAGGAACAAATAGTCTCAAATACATGACCATAAAGCATTACCATTCATAAAAATGCTAAAAAAAAAATTGTCAGGTTTTTCAACTGATAAGTAACAGCCAATATTTAAGATCTACACTACCTCACAATTCCCAGTACTAGTTATTGATTCGGACATAAGGTTATTTCTTTTTCGATGAGCACTACATCTAACAGGTAAAAGAAACTCGATACTGTCAACCACAAGGGATCCACTACCACCCTTAATAAGTTCTGAAGTTATCTATACGAAAAAGGGGAAAAAATTATATGCTTCAAATCATATTTGGAGTGAAACGAAAGAGGCATTATAATTTTCAGAGAGTTTTGTTTAATACTTAAACTGCAGCACCAACAAGGAAATGCCAAGCTAAACATCGTTAAAGTAATACTGAAAATGGTAGCAAAATTACCAATTTCAATGAACATAGTTGGTTTAGTAGTCACTGGTCCATGATGAGTAGCCTCTAATGTAATCTGTAATCAGGCAAACCAATTTTAGATAAACCACTTGAGCATTTTACAGCTACCGAGATTGAGTGAAAACCATAAAAGAAACAAGAAATACCTCAAACTCAGGAATTAAATTATGAGCCTGAGCAATTTTTTTCAGGAGTCTGAGCCATGGTCCTATCCTCGGATCAGGCGGCGCAGCCCATCCTGGCTTACCTCCTTGCGGCGGAACATCTCCTTCACGCAAATGAGGCACTCCTACATAAAGTAAAAACTTCACAACACAAGCAAATCAATTCATAATTCCGATTACGATTAATACATGGACAAATTGAGAGACAGAGATTGTACCGATGGGGTGAATAGTAAGGGCGGGGCGGTTCGAAACGGCAGTGTGTTTGCTGAAAAAGATGACCTCATCGACCAACTCACCGGTAACCTCCTCCCACCGGCGGTCCAAGTCGTCTTCTTCCACTATTCCTTTGTCGTGTTGCAAAAGCCTCACTTGTTGATTATTAAAACTCTTTATTTCCTTTATGATTTTTCAAATAAAAAAATAAAGAAACAATAAATTGTGGAGATAATTGAAAATTTAAAAAAATAATAATAATAATAATCTGAAGGGAAGGGCCAGGTTGCCACCCGGGCATGGCTAAGAGGGCGGTGGCAGGGTTGACGGAGGCCGGATCGGTGGTTGTGGCCACCAATAGCGTCACCATATTTTTCTGTTTTTTTATTACTATTATTATTATTATAGACTAGTCTGTTCATTTTGTGGGTTTTATATAAGATACAGCGGTCATTACCACTAGTTCTGTGGATTCAAAGAAAATTGCCTCGCCCATGGATTCTGGAGAAACTAGCAAGCCAGTGACCAATGTAAAAGAAAGAACGACGCCATTTTAAAAAATTTGCCAAAACGCTGTCGCTTTATTTGTGATGCTGACACCACGGCCTGATTTAAAAATCTTATGAAAATTCGATAGTTTTGCAACTGAAGCTTAAGCTGTCATTTTGAGAAAGAGAGAGACAGACGAGTAGATGTTGCACGGCGCTCGCGCACTCCATAGGATTTTTCTGATGGCTCCCAACAAGCCCAAATCCCAGTGTCTCCATCAAGGTTCTATTCTCTACCAAAACCAAAATATAAACTCTAGCTCTGCCTTTTGCTCCTATTGATTTTATATTCAGCTTATGTTTTTTCGAAATTTTTTTTACGAAATAAGGGAAATCAGTTGCAGGAACTGCGTTACAGAACTCCTCCAAGACAGCAAGAACAATGAGTACAGAGTCCTCTTTTGGAAAATACGCAGAATATCTCAATAACCTTGTAAAATTCATTTTATATTATTCGTCTTTATTATTGTTGTTATTGCTGCTCTCTTCTAATTAAATTTATTAAACATTATTTTGTATAATAGAAAGAATTGAATGCTAAAAATGGAAGAAAATAGTATTTAGTAAAAAGAATTTTGACTGAAGAAATTATTTAGGGTCAATAATGAAAGAAAACTACTAACGCAAAATAGGATTGAAACAACTAACTCATCACAAATCACATGCCTAAAAAAGAAATCAAGTTTTTGGTTTTATTATGGACTCAGTGTTTAAGTTTAGGACTAAATTCTAAATACATGTGAGGTTCAAGGATGCAGTTGTATGAAATATAAGCTTAGGGACTAACGAATGTGTTGCCTCAAGATTTCTGAAACCTTATACGTGAATTGACTGTGAATAATGGGCACTATATGGAAATGCTCTGTCAAGTATTTGTACTCTTCCTACCATGCACCATACATAAATCTACTGTTGTTGTATGGTTTGTCTCATATCATTCATTATTAAAACTAAACCATGCTTACTAATCAACTTGTGTATTCTTGTAGAATGAGAAGCGGGAAAGAGTGGTAAAAGCAAGTCGTGATGTCACCATGAACAGCAAAAAGGTCATATTTCAAGTTCACAGGTGATAAGAAAACAATTCAATTTCATTTATGCAAATATATGTATATACCTTCATTTTTTTCGAACATCTAGTTTCTTCATTCATGACTTGTGTGCTTTAAAATGTTTGTATGAGATCTTTCTTAAGATTTTGTCATTTGTAAAGCTTTTGTTACCTTTTAATGCAAGAACCCATTTCAAATGAATTTATTTCTTTCAAGTAGGGATTTTAACATTTATTTGGTTCATGTGATACCTGACTTGGGTTTACTTTAGAGAGAGTTGACCTTCCTTAATATTGATATTACTTCTGTACTGATATATTGGTGCTGTGATCTTGTTTAATGACAGAATCGGCAAATATAACAGAGAAGAAGTTCTTGAGAAGGCAGAAAAGGATTTAGCAGCTGTGACAGATCAGTATATGTCCCGATTGGTTAAAGAACTGCAAGGGACCGACTTTTGGAAGCTAAGACGAGCATACTCTCCTGGGGTGATAACCTTGTCTTCTTCCCTATTAATGCCTGATGTGTGCTACTGGCTAATTTATTGAGCCTGGAGCCTTTGCAGGTACAAGAATATGTTGAAGCTGCAACATTCTGTAAATTCTGCCGAACAGGGACTCTTTTGAATCTGGATGAGATAAATGCTACTCTGTTACCACTTAGTGATCCGTCTTTGGAGCCTTTGCAAATAAACATTCTTGACTATCTTTTGGGGGTAATTGTCTTGAGCTTTATACTGATTTAGAACACTTGCTCTTGTACTAAAAAAGAATAAAGAAATCTTGTTTTTGGAAAATGAAACTATGAACTAGGATTTTATCTGTTTTACTTAGTTCAGAAGATCTATGGAACAGCAATTTCATATACATAAAAGAGTAGTGAACCAATCTGATGAACTTCTACATAGGTGTAAATCTTTTGTTATAATGAAGGTAATATAATCCATCCATATTTACTGAGTCTTGTCCAATAAATAACAGGTTTATGCTGCTAAAAGCCAAAATGAAATGCACACCTCTAAGTGTGTTTTAAAATAACATAGCCAAATTAATGCTCTGTTGAGCAATAGGATTACATGGCTGAAGTTCCTTCTTTTGTTCCTGAGTAGTTTTTTACATATGTGTACATGTGCAGATGTGTGTGTATGCAAGGAGTATTTATTATACTTGTACAGCTTGCAGATTTAACTGGAGAGCTGATGCGGTTGGCAATTGGGCGAATTTCAGATGGTGAACCTGAATTTGCTGAGAGGATATGCAGGTTTGTGCGTAAAATCTATAGGGAGCTGAGCCTCATTGTCCCTCATATGGATGATGTTTCTGACATGAAAACGAAGATGGATACAATGCTTCAAAGCATGCTGAAAATAGAGAATGGTATTTGATTAAAAATTTCCTGTTCAAAGTTGTGAATGTGATTGGTTATACTGCATATGCTTGTGGACATGGATAGGGTGATGATTAACTCATGAAATTAGTATTGCTTTCAGATTCCTCACATATCGATAATATTGCCAACAACTTTGGACAGACTGGAAGGGGTGAAGTTGATAATTTTGTAACCTTCAAATTATACAATTCTAACTTATATTATGTCTGGAATCAAATAGATATAAATTTCATTGCTAATGAATTTTGTCTAAAGTTCCAGTTGGATAGCTATGAATTTGAAATGAAGATGAATTTAGAAAAATCTTATATTGCATAATATCAAATTTTAACACCCCTGCATTTCAAACTCTCAACTATCCAAATGGGATGATAGAGAATTTATTGTGAATGAATTCTGGTGTTTAGTATCATATATATTTCTACATGCAATTCATTTTAAATAAAGTGAAACCATTGAGAAAATTTTCAAAATTCTTTTTTTTTTTTAGATCTCATTTGCAAATTTTACCCATTTTGGTAAAATTTGATTTAACTATAACAAGATACCATGTAAATAAAATATAAGCTTCTGATGAGGTTTAAAGCATGTAAAATGTGGATTCACAAATGAATTGAACAAAATTTTATGGAATTTATTTGTTCCAAATATTATCTAAGTGAAATTTAATTTGCAAGTTTGGGTGCTATGACACTGATGGTGGCCACCTGCCTGTGCTTTCCTGCGCTAATTAAGGATAAAGTGATGAGAAATTCTTTTGTTTAAGGATAAAGTGATGTGAAATTTTTTTGTTTAAGGATAAAGGCATGCAAAATTCTTTTATGAGTGGCTTTTATTTTTTAGCTTGATATTCCTGAAGTTCATGTCTGTTAATTTCACAAGTTCTTCAGAGATTTGTTTAACTGCTGATAATATCTGCACTAATGTATGGGGGATATGTTCAGTTTCAAGTAAGCAGAAGAAATCATTTTTATTTCTGTGGTTGCTGTGTTTTAAGAATAAACAATAATGTTTGTGTGCGTATATCAGTTTTGTCTTAATCTGCATTTACACTTTTAAGTTACGAGGATAATATTTTTGCCCAACAATTTCTGAATTGCAGTTTTACTGGATCTTTTAATTGAGATTTTGCTGCAGCTTGCTTTAGTGTGCATGTTAGAGGATCGGAGTACATTCCACTGCTTGGATCCAGTGATCCAAGTTCCTTTTTTCTGGGGGTGTCAGACGTTGAATTATGAAGTAATTTCATTTTGAGATTTTGTTTTGTTTGTTTTTCTCCTTCCTGTGCCTACTTTTATGTTAGTCTTTCATTTTTCCCCCTTTTACTGCAGGGAAATTGTCCCTGTCTGGAAAAATTTAGTAGAGAAGATCTTGATTGTTTCAACACGTAGAAGGGGTCCATATCCATGCGAATACCTCTCTGTAAAAGTAACCTGCCTTTTTCATTTAGTTTTATTTTATTTTTATTTTGTAAAATCTGCCCATGGTTACCACAAGAAAAATAGAATTTTGATACTTCTAAAGGAAACAACTTTTCTCTGGAATGCCCTTGACAATCTGTATGCAGTCGAGCTACAAGGCCTTCCAAAGATTTTTTGACATGAGGCTTTAGTGGTAATGTTAAAAATACCATGTTTTCTTAGGAATTTCTATAGAATTTGGAATATTACTTTTATTCTATATGTCATGAATTTGTTTTTGAATTAGAGACAGGTGAGAGGTGATTTCTGGAACTGGGTGGTTGATTTTGTAATTAGACATTGTAGCTTATACAAATACTGAACTGGGATAGAGTTCTTAATCTAGGCCTAGGGTTTCCATTAAGGAGCATCTCTTGTTAAACCAGTAAATATAAGAACAATTGCTTACTTTTTTGTGGTGGAAGAATTGTTAAGATAATAAATATTTCACATGGATTAAATACAAAATGTTGAATGGACATATATATAATTGGATTCTCTAATTTTAATAGTTAATTTTTGAGGTTAGTATTTTCAAGATTATATAAACCTCCAACATTTCTAATAAGAATTATAAAGAATCATTAGTCATCTAAGAATTAAGATCACTGTATTAATTTGGCTCTGGTTTTATTAAAAAGTGGCAAATCTAAAAAGATCATAAATATGCCAATCATAAGTATAAGTTCTCATTGATTTTTATCAGGTCTCGTCTTTCCTAAGGCGATAATGACAACTAAAGCAGTAAAATTTTCAAAACAATTATATTACTCTGAAATTATTTTTTAGTACTATTTAAAATGAATTTTATTTTTCTTTGAAAAATAATTTTTTTAAAAAAAATCAATTTTTCTTATCATTAGGAAGAAAATTTAAACTTGAATTTATCGTTTTGAAAAATAATTTCAAAAACAAGTTCAATGTTTTATCAATATATATATAATTTTATTAAATTATTTGTGCTAAGATAAAATATTAATTATACATCAAAATTAACTAAAAGAAAAAAAGTAAGTAAAAAATAAATTTCAATAACTTACATTAAGTATTGATGAATGATTCATTCATCCATATAAAAACAATCAATATATGATTATTGGTCATATTTATATATATCATCGTAATAATAGCACTTAAAAAATTTTGTATGAAAAGGAAAGAAAAATCAAATTGACTATGGAATAATGAATTAAAACATGAACATATAAAAGTATCAATTTAGTAACTTATAAAAGATTTAAAACAGAGAACATCATCAATTTAAATGACTTGCATGATATAAGAACTTGAGATTTATCCAGTAATTTAAAAATTTTCTTTGTTGGTTATTAAATAAACAATAATTTAAACTTTGAATATTTTCTCTTTTTTATTCTTTATTTTAAAAAAATATAGATAAAAAAGATATGGACTTTTGATATTTAAAAAAAAAAGTTAGAAAATTCAAAAACTATTGAAATTAGTAAAAAAAAAAACTCAAAAGCTCGAAAAGAATATATTAACTTTAACTTTGAAAATAATCCAAACTTGTGACAATAAATATGCATATATTTTATAAATTAATGTGATCAAATTTAAATAAATCAATTCCCTGTGATTAAAAATTTTGATTTCACCCTTGAAAAAACTCAATACGAATGAAAAAATAAATTTAAAAATTTATTATAAAACGAAAGACAATTAAAAAAATTCACTATGAATTGAAATTGAAATCATAATTCAAATTATAATAAAACAAGATTGATACATGAATTATTTTTTCATTTTATTATCATTTTATAAATATTAAAAACTTATATAGTCTGAAGGTGTCAATCTTAAAAACTAACTTATTGAAATTGAAAATTCTAATCATATATTTTCAACGTATTTTATTTAATTTATGTGAAATTTATATTTTAATAATGTAACAATAATAATAATAAGACTTTTAATTTTTATTAAGTATATGAATTATATTAAGGTTATATGCAATTTTTTTAGGAATTAATTAATTAAATTAATTATAATGGTCTACTCAAATCAATTCTTAAGTTCATTTACATTTTGAACTTAAATAAGTGGAAAGAAAATAAATGTTGAATGAATTATAGGATGGTGGGAGAAGATATATGATACTGAAAAAGAAAAAAATCCCAAAATCCCAAACAAAACTAAGGAAAGAGCTGTCAAATAAAACGTCAATCGAATTACGAAATATATATATAATATTTTTTTATTTTTTTATATATATCATTTTAAAGAGATAAAAAAAAAATTATAAGTTATTTTTAGATTTTAGGATTATATTTATTATTTTTTTTTTAATTTTACTCCTCATTAAAAATCAGATTTATATTTAATATTAATGATAATGAAAAAATAAATAAGATTATTTAATTATTTTATATTAAAATTAAGATATAATAATTAATTTTTATATTTTTATATTTTTCTTTAAAATGATTTATATAAAAAAAAAATGAAGAGAAGTAGATAAGTCAATATTTTTAGATAAATTTGGATCATTTGTTTATTATATATTTTATATTTTTTTTATACGTTTTATAATTTAATATGTCATATTTTTTTAAGTATTTTAAAAATTAATATATTTTTATAGATAAAATAACATTTAAAAAATATTATTTAATAAAAAGTGAGTCATTAGAAGATAAAAGATCCGAATAACTTTAACCCGCTGTCACAATTCCAAGTTGCACGGCCCCTGTCCCTTTCATCAAATCTCTCTCTTTTCATTCATATCGATGGAAGGTAGGCGGCGGAGCTGCCTTCTTCCGGTGCCGATGGTGACCCTCTTTTGTTCTTTGCGTGAGGACGGTCCATCTATTTGTCGTTCCATTTAAATATTATATTATTATTATTAAATAAGTTAATTAAATATTATAAATAAAAGACAACTCAAAAGGGTCAAAATGAAAAAAAAAAAAATTATTATTTTTCACACGTGTAACGTGCGTGACTGCCATGCTGGCTCCACGTCTAAATCTGCTCACGGGTCTGTCACATGTCACGTGTACCTTTTTGGGTCGCAAAAATGTAAAAAAAATAAAATAAACTTTATAATCTCTTCCTTTCTTTCTTTATTTTTTTTGCAATTAAAATAATATTATATGTCTAATGGAGTCGTTGTATGTTAACTGTCGAGTCAAGTCTAGCCTCTTTGACCGTTGACTAAGCAGCTTTTGGTTGGAAAAGATAGGGAAATAAACAACATTTAATTAAATAAATAAAAACTCTTTGTTAACGAAACAAAAATTTATTGCATAGGAATTTTTTTAAAAAATAATTTTAATAATTTTTAAAATCTATACTTTCAATAACAATTATTATTATTATTATATTAAATAATAAGTCATTAACGAGAATTTATTATTTTTCTTATTAATTATAATTGAATTGATTTTTGAGATTAATATTTAGGAGAAATTCATAAATGTATAAATTAAGAATGTGAGTGTATTTGATCTATTTGGACAAAAAAATATTTTAATTTTTTAAAAATTTTAAATTAAAGTGATATTTAATAATATCATTTAACACTTAAAATATATTAATATATTTTAAATTTTAAATTACTTAAAAATGTGTAAAATAAAAATTTTAATTACTTTAATTTTTAATTTTATATTGAATGCAATAATAATTAGGTATTTAAATATTTCTATAACTTAAAAATTTTATCACTTAAATTATTTAAATTTAAATCTTAATTGATTAAGAAATCTAACCGTGGTTAACTTTTGTTAATGATTCTTTGAACTATGGTTCGGACGACAGTTAGAATGGTAGTTAAGTAGTTGGTTCGGTCTTCCTTGAACCATAGGATCTGTGTCACGTGGGTAACTGTTGCTTGAATGATAAGGGAAAGGTCGGTCTACCGTGTTTCGAAACATCAATGTTTTATGTATTTACCGTTGGATTGTAAAAATTAAATCTAAGCCATTCATCTAAAAGTTAGTAAGTACTATCAAAAGGCTGCAGCCTAAAGTTGCTTTTCACCGATTAACGGGGCAGCCGCCTCGGTAACAGGGGGCTACTTAGCCAACAAATTCTTGCTATTTAACTTGATTAAAATCTTGCCTTCTAGGGCACAAAATTAATATAATAATTATATTTTGATATTTCTTTACAGCAACTTATTTTTCAATGCTACAAAAAGGATTGATAATATGGTTATGTATTTTGCATAATAGTCATATAAGAATTAGTTCTTGTAATATTAATTTATACAATATATTTTTATTTCTTCACATATGCATTATTAATACTTTTATTATTATACTTACATAAAAAAAATATCAAATTCATCAACTTCATGATAATATTTAATAAAAATAAAATTTAAAATAAAATTTAAGAAAAAATTATATTATCAATTAAGCGAAAAAAAAATATAAATAAACAATCATAATTCAATCTAAAATTCATTATATTGAGTTTATTTAAAATATCTCGAGATATTAATAAGTTTTTGGATCATATTTAATTTCAATGAGATTTTATCACTTTTACTATATGTATCAATTATAAGCAAGGTGAAAATAAAGAGTCGTCACTCAAGATATTAATCATATGATTGATTCAAGGATAAGAGATCATTAGAAAATTCAATCTTTTATAATAAATACAAAACTGAGAAATTATAGATTTAGAAGTTTTTTTTTTTTTTTTACTTTGTATTGATCTATTTGGATTGCTATATGATTTCATTCCCATTGTTTTATAAAATATTTTATGCAGTACAAGTAAAACACTCAAAATGCACCCAAATAACCAATAAAGAATATTCAAATTAAACAATTATAGCAGGGTTTACCTTGTGACAGCTCAAAAATCATAAATAAGAAACGGAAAAAGGAGAAAGGAATCATAAAAATCATCCTACAACTAATCAAATCAGAAAAGGGAAGAGATTACTCGCAAAAGGTAAGCAAACTATCTTAAAAAGAGAGAGGAGATCCTTAGAAAGTCCAATCTCCCATAATAAATACAAGACTGAGAAATTATAAATTTGGGAGATTGATTTTTACTATATGTTGATCAATTTAAGATTGCTATATAATTTCATTCACATTGTTTCACAAAATATTTTATGCAATATAAGTTAAACACTCGAAATGCACCTAAATAATCAATAAATAAGTAATATAATTCAAATTAAATAATCACAGTAAGGTTTGTCTCATGGTAGCTCAAAAATAAAAAATAAGAATGGAAGGAGAAAGGAATCATAGAAATAATTCTACAACTGATCAAGTGAGAAAAGGGAAGAGAGTACTCGCAAAAGGTAAGCAAACTATCTTAAAAAAGTCCAAATTGCTACTAGAGGCTCACTGGATTGGGAGGAAGATGTATGCATATACCACAAGAAATCACACATTTTGTGAAGATTTTCCTTGACACATAAAATTTTATTATTAAAAGTTAATGTATTATGACGAAATATACAAATCGTCACTAATTTATTTATTTTGTGACTTCTAAAATATCTTTGATTCCATATTTTTCGTTAAATTATACATAAAGACAGTAAACAATTAATCAAAAATAATAAACCGATTAAACAAATTTATTTTAGATAAAATATCCTAAATTAAAGATACATTTCATGAATAAATTTACTTATAAGCATAAAAGAGATAAATTTTCAAATTATATTTCATAGAAAATTAATATAATTAATTCATAAATATATTTTAATCATAAAAATATAATTTTAATAAAATTAAACTAAAAATATAAAATCACTATTAAAAGTAGTTCTTAAGGTAAATAAGTCATTTTATGAGAAAAAATATTATTTTCATGCCATAAACTCAAATAAGATTAGAATTAAATGAAAAATAATAAAATTATGAATAAAACATCATAAATCAATAATTAAAATATGAAATTATGCCTTAAATCAAAATAAGCTGATCATTTTAATCGATATGAATTGGGTCAATAATAAACATGATAAATTACATATTCATAACAAGTAAAACACAAGAATTAGATGGCGATGATCATCTAGAATGCAATATATTTAATTAAATTATAACCCCTTAGATTACATATATGTGATTAGATGAATTCTAAAACAAGAGTTATTTGAAACAAAGCTTATTGATTTTAACCTAAATATAAAGATTTGTGCAACTAAGAATCATTAACTTTCTAAAGGTATTTCTCAATCCCAAAATTATTTTGCCATAATTTTCCGATTAACCTTCTTCCAAAATTTTCAACTACCAAAGTTGTGTACCATTTTCCTAAGAAAAAAATATTTACAATTTTGCCTTATTATAAATATATTCTTGAGATTTCTCCTAAATAATCAATTAAAAATATGAAAGAGTAGCGTCTCCCCAAAGAACATTGGAAAAAAAAAAAAAAAAAAAATCGAAGCTCATTTGAAATAAAATGTTTATGGGGCCGTTTGCCACTAAAGAGTCGTTCGGGGTTCAATGGCCCTAAAGGTTTAACTTTTGTAGTTGGGAATATTACACAAAAAATACTGTTTTTTTATTTTTTATTTTCAATTTTATGATTTTTTTTTTTATTATTTTTTGATATATATTTAATAAATGTTTGGTATTTGTGTGATATATTTTTTATATATGTTTGATATATGTTTGGTATATATCATATTTTTGAAAAAATATTTTTAGATATATAATATTTTTGAAAAAAAAAATTAACAGTAAAAATAAAATATTTTTTATTTTTTAGGATATTTTTAAAAAAATCCCATAATAATTTGGCTTAAGTCCTATTTTTTTTAATTTTCCTAATTTCCACCTTTTCAATATATTTAAATTAATTTTAAAAAATTTTATTGAGTAACTGTTTGCTAAGTAACTCATTTTTAGATGACTACAATCATAAAAACAGTTTCAACACTAATAAAATTTTAAATTCGAATATCAATACGAGTCATAAAAAAAAATCTCGAATTCGAATATCAATATTAGTCATATTTATAAAAAATAAGTTCAACTTAAATTTACTTCTAGTTTAATATAATCTGACCTGTATACAGTTATAATAATTATTATATTATTAATTAGGATTTGTTATACTTTTATAACAAGCTTCAAGTGTCTCTACATATTAAATTCAACCATTTTGCTTTTTCACTTTTTTTAACTATAAAAATAAAAACTTAATTTATTTTAGATAAATATATAAATGTTCTTAAATTTTCATTTTCTTTATAAAATAAGTTAATGATTTGTCATTAATTTAAAATAAAATTACAATTTAACACTAGAGAACATTGATTATCACAATATTAGATTTCATTAAAACTATTTATCAAATACACATGATATTAATTTTATGTTTAATTAAATTAAATATCTCAATCAATTAAAGATTTAGCTCTTTACTTATATTTTTTATATAAACTTTTAAATAGAATAATTATTAAAAAATAAAATCTTTTTTAGAATAATAAAATTCAAATATTGCATTATAAGAAAAAAGACTCACCCATTAACCTGCAACAACAGGTTAAAATAGCTGCAGACTAGAAGTACAAGTACAACCATTGTTCAGGGTCAGCTTTCAAGGAACACCCTTGAAAGGGTTCAATTTTCTATACTTTGAATTTTCAAATCATATATCACCTCCATTTCACTTGATGGAGAAATTAAATTAATTAAAAAAAAAATAATTAATTTTAATATTCTAATATTCAATTGTACTAACAAAAATTAAATAAATTTATTTTTTTTGAATATTAAAATTTTTTAAAGAAAAAAACTAATATATATATATATATATATATTATGAAATAATTATTGAATTATTAAAAATTATTTAATAACAAAATTCATTTACTAAAATGTGTCTAAATTAGTATGATATTATAAAATATAATATCAAACAGCTTAACTAAGAAATTAGGTTACAGTTGCTAATTAGTGATCACCCAATAAGATGCATGCATAAACACCTTTAGACTCCCATAATAATTGTTACTGCTCTTTATTTGCAAAATTTTCATTAAGTAATTGAAAATTTATGATAATTATAGCAAAACAATTATAATGGAACATATATAGAAATTAAGATTTGCTTATATAACAAGTTTAGTACTAGCTCTTTTTGTAGTTTTATTAATGCCCAATAATTTCATTGCATGTGGGAAAAATAATAAGTTGATGGATTTTTTTCTTTTTTTAGTCGAGGAAAAGAGAAATTTGAATATAAATTTATTATTTAAATAATATATATATAGACAGACCCATTATTAGGTAATAAATTGTGTTCCTTAATTTTTTAATTATAAAATTACTATTTAGTCTTTAAAAAATTACTAATTAATCATTATAATTTCTAAAATTAATAAAAATTAACTTTTTAATCCTAATAATTACTATTTAATCTCATTTTTCTTTAATTTTTTCTTTTTTCCTCCTTAATTTTAAATATTTTTAAGATAAATTATTATTTAGTCTATAAAATTTACTAAATCTAATAAAATAGCTCTTTTATTTTAAAATTTTAATTTTTTAATCACTAATAAAATATTATTTAATCTTATTTTATTTTTTTTTCTTAATTTTACTCAATTTTTAAAATGTTAGTAGAAGACTTGAAATTGTCTTGTGCCTTATTGATTAGTCATTTAGTCCCACGCTATAATTTTTAACCGTATTAGCTCGGAATAGGCAATTAGGCAAAGTTGCTTTTTGTCTGACAAGCTAAATTTGGCTCTTGGCATAGCTTCTGACAAGTTAATTTTGGCTCTTTACGTAGGTTGAGGATTTATTTTGACCTAATACACTAATCTTTAAAATCTTAAAATCTTGATTTATTTATTTTTAATATATATATACACGCAAAGTAAAATCTTTATTAATTAATTAAATATTATTATCTAATTAATTTAAATCGAAATCATAAAAAACATTATATAATAAAAATTATTAAT
Organism: Aleurites moluccanus; assembly: GCA_948193065.1. Classification (NCBI taxonomy): domain Eukaryota; kingdom Viridiplantae; phylum Streptophyta; class Magnoliopsida; order Malpighiales; family Euphorbiaceae; genus Aleurites; species Aleurites moluccanus. The sequence goes on along the minus strand of CANXYC012387814.1, from coordinate 5,186 downwards.
TAATTAAATATTAAATTATAAAGATTTTACTATATACATATATATATTTTTTAAACAATGTGGCTGATTTGGACATCACTTGAATAATAAAGATGCCCATTGGCCATGAAATTTTTTAAAAACTTCCTGATTAATGACTGGTGTAGAGACAAATTTACAAACTATAGTTTCCAGCCTTCTATGGGGATGGGATGGGATGTTAATGGAATGGGAATGCCATCCAAAAGGGAGGGAGAAACTCAGTTTTCTTTCCCATAGAAATAGAAATGGGGAGCAATTTTTCTTCGTTAGTGGGACTAGATAAGTACCACAAGGAAGGGTCTCTTTGACTCCGTCCTCATGCAAACTTGAAAATTACTAATAATATATATATAGTTTATTAATTACATTTATTTGTTTTTATGAATATATATATATATTTAAAATAAAAATAGAAATAAATAAGAGAGAAATCTTATCCTCCAAGACAGAGGAGATAAATGTAGAAGGTAATACTATTTTCGATTATAAAGTTAACTCATGATATTAAATCATGATATTTTTCGAGATATTTTTTATTTTAGTTGTTAATTGAGGTTTTATTTTTTAAAAATAATCGTAAAATAATTTTATGATTCATTTAAATGATAAAAATTTGAACTAATTATTTATTTGAATCATTAAAATTAGATAAATTTAGATTTTATTTAACTGCCTAGGGAAATTCACCATGTTAAAAATCTAATATTACGAATATTTTTTTTTTTTTTATTATTTCCTCTTTAACTTAGATGTCTATTTTATTACTACTTATTATTTTTGTTTTTAATCTCATGAGCAAATAGCCAAAAAAAATAAATAATTTTTATAATTTTCCATTAATTTTTTACTTTTTACATTATTGAATAATTTATTTTTTTTATCATTGTAAGTAGATATTATAATGGGACTTTTATTTGATATTTTACTAAATTTATTATTTATGTATAATTTAAAAAATCAACCATATTATAATTATAGATTCAAGAAAATATTTTAATTTATGATTTAATTTTAAAAATTAGTTTGACATTATAATTTTAAAAATTAATTTTAAATAAAAGATAAGAAATAATTTACTTGGGTGAATTAGTTACTCCTATTTTATTTTACAAATTTTATTTGAAATTTATTTTTAAGTTCATAAAGTCATAAATTATTATTATTTATTAATTAATAAAAATATTTTTTCTGTTATTTTTAAAAATAAAATTATTTTTTAATAATAATAATAAATTGAGTTTTCAAATATCTCAACATATAAACGAGACAAAAAAAGTTCACTCAATTAACTAAATATTATTTGCAATATTAAGCTCAAAATAATAATTAGTTAAAGATGATGTATAAAGCTAAAAAAAATAATAAATTTATGTATAACATAGAAGATATGAGTTATATAAAATAATTGTATTATTATATAGTTTTGAATTATTATATTCTTTAAATTTTATTTTAAATTTAAATTTATACTTAAATAGATATTTAAAAAATAAATTTCAAATTTTAAATTCATTATATTTTTCAAATAAGAGATTTATAAATTTATTAATTTCAAATCCAAATCTATACGTTAAAATACATATTTATAAAATTTTAATTTTTTCAATTCTTTTCAATTTTAATTCAATCCATACTGAAAAGTTTTTATAAACTGAGATTTGAATTTTAGTCATGCTAAGAGACAAACTTACCAAAAGAAAAAAACTTTGACATATCAACAATTTGTATCGGAGGAGTAGGGCCAATTAAAAGCAGGGATTCCTCTATGAGGTGATAATGAGATGGGAAATAATAGCTCCTATGATGAATTTGTAGTCTCATACAGCTATCTAAATTATGGGGGTAGGCAGAATGCGCATGTTAACACATGGTAGCCCTTGTCATGAAGCCCTAAACCAGTAGGCCCTTAGCAAGAGAGTTGGGTATTGCAGAGAGGGTTTAGTGGCCATCGCATAGATGTAGCACCATCGTCCAACAATGCTTATAAATTGCTTACGCTTAAATCACTCCTGAGCACATACTCTTCAGGTGGAATCCACTGGCCACACCATTTCCACACCCCATAATTTCCGACATCTATATATGGAGAATTCAGTTGACATTTCCCATTAATGGGGAACACAAATTTGGTTAATGGTTTTCGTTTAATTAGTGATCATATTGCTGTATCAATAAGATGTAATTACGAGTCAGGTTTTTGCATACTGTTATTATTATTTTGTGTTCATTGCTAGTGTTGATACAATAAAAAAAGAGGTATTTATTTTTGGGCTAATTACTATTTTTTTCTAATAAAATAATTTAATATGTTAAATCTCTCTTGATAAATGTCTCGTTATATTAATATCTTTGCCATTCAATTTAGTCATTAGTCAACTCTAAAATAGTTAATAAATACAGTAAAAAGACAAAAATATTATTACCCTTTATTTTTAATTAGTAACATTCTATTTTTGCCAATATTTTTAAAACCGGATCAGTTAAAGAATCGATAAAAGCAGAGGGTTAGAGGTTCGATTAGGATCGAACCGATTAAATAAAAAAAAAGTATATATATATATGTATATATAATTTGACATTTATTATATATATGATGAAAATAAATATAATTTGATATTTATTATTTTTAAATAAAAAAAGTTTAAAAATTAAAAAAAAAAGTAAAAAAAAAATTCTAACCCGCTCGAACTGAAAAATCAATTTGGTTCGACTAGTTAACCGGTTTTTAACCAATTTTTGGGTGAAAGTTTTTTGAGGCTGACTGGACCGATCCTTGATTCGGTTTTTAATTTTTCTGATTCGACCGGTCAGTCCGGTTCGATTTTAACAAAAATGATTTTGCTTTAAAAAATATTTTTTAGACTTAAAAAATTCATTTTCATATTTTTTGACAAATTTGAAAATAAAAAATAAATAAAAATATTTTTTAAAAAATATATTTTTTTATTTTTTATTTTTTACTTAAAAAAATAATTTAAGGAGAAATTAAATTATTTCTTCTTAAATTTTTTAATACAAATAAAAAATTTATTTTTATATTTTTGACAAATTAAAAAATAAAAAGTAAAAATATTCAAATAAAAAATATTTTTTATTTTTTAAAAAATAAAATAAAAAATATTTTTTAAAAAATATTTTTATTTTTAAATTTATAAAAAATATGAAAATATATTTTTAACCCTAAAAAATATCTTTTAAATAAAAATAGAGTGTAATTAATTTAAAATAAATGGTAAGATCATTTCTGTTTTTTTACTGTTTTTAATTGATCATTTTAGAGTTGACTAACGGTAAAATTGGATGAATATAATAATATATTGTGATATCAATAAGGGAAAGTTAATATATTTTTTAAAAATTAAGAATGATTTAATTTATTATGTTTTATTTTTTGAGTAAATATGATAGTAGAAGGTTAAGTAGGAAAACAATTAATGTATTATTACTAGGAGTAGGGTGAGCCTCCCATTAACCAAATGGAGTTGAAATTTTTGCTAACTTTTATTTAATTTCTTTTATTATGATTAATTATATTTTAATTGTGATTGAAATTCACAATATCATGAACCTTATATAGTACTCATAAGTATAATATAATGATATTATAATTTTATTGAGAAAAAAGACTCACTACATATCAACAGTGCTTGTAATTAGTTATTAGTAATATTAATTAGTCAAATACTACTAATTAAAATTTTCAACTTTCAAGATTTATCGTTTTAAAGTATAATTATAAATAAATTTACTCACTGCCAAATTTTAAATGATATTCTAAATGTTATATGTACGAAACATTTTAAATCAATTATTAAGAGTTCAAATATTATATTTTAACTTTTAAGTCTCAACGACACATAATCATTATTTTATTTATTTTTTCATGTTGTTTCCTTGTCAAAAAAAATAGTTATTTTTAAGTGGGAAATGAGTTAACTAGCAAAGCAACGTTTGAAAGAAAAATCAAAATTTGTAACATGTTAATATTGCCTTTATTGATTGTTCCTGAAAATGGTAGAGACAAAGCAAATAACAAGCTACAAATTTCAATTGAGAAAGACGCATGTACATTAGAAAACAAACAAATTTGCATGGGCCTTTTCCATTAATGTCCACAAGCATCTAACAAGTGCAAAGATGTGGTCATGCCAAACAAGGAAATGGAGTAGAAGTGCCCAAGTGGAGTGTGCTGGGTTTGGTTTGCCCAATTAAATTAAAATTCACCCAAAATTGACACATTCCCTAAATTAGGGAAGAGGAAGAAAAGGGAATTAGGTACGGTTGTACAAAAAATTAATTAAATTAAATCAATTCAAATTAAATATTATGATTTAAATTGTTTTATGATTAATTATGGTTTTAAAATTTTTATAAATTGAATTTTTGATTTAATTATAATTTTAAAAAATAAAAATTTAATTAAATCGAATCAAACTAATAATACGATAAAACTATTTTTTTTAGATATATATTCTAATATTTTTTAAAATATTTTAAAGATAGTATTAATTGTAGAGTTGAAAAGTTATTGAATATTTTTTTTTTAAAATACTCTAATTAATAATTTTTTAATTTATTTAAATTGACTGTCTATTCACTCATAATTTTTCCAATTTTTTTTTTTATATTTTTTATAAGTTATAATTTAATATGAATTTATATATTTTGGAGAATTTTTATATTGTTATTATGATTATTACCGATTTTTTTGAAAATATTTCATTCTAATTTTATTATTATAATACTATAAAATTTTAATTACACAATTTTTTTTATAGTATTAATAAAGTTGATGGTTAATGTGATTTTATTTTAATATTTATTAAATTTTATAATCTTTTCAATTTTTTATTTTTTATTTATTATTTTTATCAAACCTATCAAATCGATCATCCAAATCAAATCTAAATAATTTTAGTTTGAATATTTTTTATTATTATTTAGTTGATTAAGAGTTGAAATATTTAAAAATCGATTTTATTAATTTGGTTACGAATATTTACTTTAAACCAATCAAATCGAATTATGAATATTCAATATTTTCAAAATCAGATCGGTTAAAGAATTGGTAAAGACAATGGGTCAAAGGTGCGACCGGAGTCAACCCGATTAAATAAAAAAAAATCGGTATATATATATATATATATATATATATATATATATAT
>CANXYC012387756.1:0-27966 GCA_948193065.1 Aleurites moluccanus | reverse complement strand
TAGAACTAATTCAAATAACATGCATAAATACCAATTTCATGCATAAATATATATAAGCATAACAATATAAAGAATTTAAAAATCTCCCCCCAAAGTTCTCTATATGGATTTGGTTCAGGCTAAGCTGAGGTGTTACAATTTCAACACCATCAATACCTTGATCACATTCATAATTGTTTGCAAACTTAACAGCTTCATCAACATCAATTTGTGGTGCAAAATTAGTGGCTTCGTCAACATCAACTTATGGTGCAAACTAAGTATCTTCATCAACATCAACTTGTGGTGCAAAATTAGTAGTTTCATCAACATCAACTTGTGGTGCAAACTGTGTATCTTCATCAACATCAGCCTCAACAAAGCCACCATCATATGCATTATGACCTTGGACTTCAGGCTCAATTTCAATAGCAACATTCATTGCAATTAAAGGTAATAACAATGTGTTTGAGTTATCTTTCTTTCTGGATGTCCTAAGTTACTGCTGTTTTCCTCTTACTTCTTCAACTTCCTCAACAATTTCTTTTATTACAACATCTTTTATTAACTATAGGTATTTGTGCTTCTTTAAATAGTTGATCTTCATTCAAATGCTCCACATACAAGTTCACTTCACCAACATTAGAAGAAAACAATGTCATTTCATACATGTTAGCATGCCTTTCAATTGCTTTTAGCCCATCATTGTAGTGCTTCCCTGACACTTGACACCAGTATCTCATCAACCCTCTAATGCCCGGTTCGTAGAGTGTGTTATCAATATGCACACCAGTCATCGTATCTGGATGGAAATTTCAAAAATAATGTATCTCTCCATTAAAATATCCCTATTCTCCTTTTGTACCATTTTAATGCAATTTAATAGTAAAATGTCCATATGGGTTTGCATATAACACAACAAATATCAGTAAGAGTATCCATTGACAAACCCTAATCACCATATAATGCAAATAAATTACTTTATAAATTAAACCCCTTTGTCCATTTCAAACTATATAACATCAGCTTCACTAATTACATTTAAAATACTATTTGTAATTCATATTTAATGAATTTCTATTACAAAAATAATGTACAAAACCTAAATCAGTCAGAGTTCAGAGTTCATGTATGCAAATACAACCCTAACAACCCCAACAAATAAAGTATTGATTTGGAATTTTCTATGATGAATATTACCTGATTGTTGGGGTTCCATGGTTCAATGTTAGTCCACCACCCACATTATGTGACAAAGTGAATATCTTAAACCTTTTCTTACTTTGCCCAATGTCAATATTGGGCGCGAAAGTTTCCCGCTTAAGAAAATGACTTTTTTGCTTATAAATAAAGTCTAAGAGAGTGAAAAGTGAATAGGGTATAAAGAAATTGATGGGGACAGAGAAGGGAGCAAGGTACATATGAAAAGGACAAAGAATGGCCCAGAGAAATAGTGAAAGTGAGAGAAGAAATAGAGCGTAAGAGAGGGAGCGCTTGAGAAGAGAAAGAGGGAATTTTATCTGATGCCCACGTGGCTTTTTTTTTTTAATTTAAAATTGCTTGTGGTTGCCATGTTAGCATTCCGATAAGTAAATGGACGAAAATATGGGTTTGGGGCTTTAGTGTTACAATCCCAATAACGACAGTGACATTATCATGACGAATTGAAGTTATATGACTATAATGTGCATTAGTCATAACTTGAGGGACCATGGGTGTAATTAAGCCGATGTTTTGTTATGAAATTGTGAATACCTTTGTTTACTTATTAAATTTGTTGCCAACAAGAGTCTTGAATGGTAAAACTCCTTATGAGGTGTGGTTTAGAGTCAAGCCTTCAGTAGCACGTCTCAAAGTTTTTTGTAGTGTATGCTACATCCATGTACCTGAAGAAAAAAAGGGATAAGCTGGATAAAAGAGTTGTGACTGGTAGATTTGTGGGATATTGCAATAATAGCAAGGCATATAGAGTGTTTGATTTGCAATCAAGGAAGGTTATTGTTGCTAGAAATGTGAAGTTTAATGAAGTTGCAACTTCAAACTAAGACAAGGCAATACCAAAAGAGGTAAAGAAAAATGTAATTGAGAGAACTTTCCTAAGAACCAGATACACTTGATCAAGTAGCAGGGTTAGACAGTGACACTAAGCAACCAATCAGAGGCACAAGGACACTTGATGAAAGCTATAATAGATGCAATCTTGTTACTTGGAACTAGTAAGTTACTTAGAAGTTGCAAGTGTAGAAGGATGGAGAGTTTTCATGAAGGAGGAGATAAGTATGATTAAGAATGGGACTTGGCAATTAGTTAATAAGCCAAGTAACCAGAAAATCATAGGTGTTAAATGGGTTTACAAGACTAAGCTAAACCCAAATGAATCTATGAACAAATTGAAAGCTAGATTGGTGGTAAAAGGCTACTTCCAACAACTAGGTGTGGATTATTCAGGCACTTATGCTCCAGTAGCAAGGCATGACACCATTAGACTCCTCATAGCTCTTGCAGCAAAGCTAAAATGGAAAGTGTATCACTTAGATGTGAAATCAGCTTTCCTGAATGGTTTGATTAATGAAAATATTTACGTTGAGCAACCAGAAGGTTTTAAGGTTCCAGGTAATGAAGAGAAAGTGTAAAAACTTTACAAGGCATTTTATGGGTTAAAACAGGCCCTAAGATCCTGGTATAACAGAATTAATGCTTACCTCTTGAAACAAGGCTTTTTAAGAAGTGGAAGAGAAACTACTTTATATGTTCTGAAATATAGAAATAAAGAGCAGTTGATAGTGCCCTTGTATGTTGATGAACTTTTCTTTACAGGAGGAGATTCCATTGCCATGAAGAAATTCAAATTGCAAATGGAAAGTAAATTTAAGATATCTAACTTAGGAGAAGTTAACTACTTCCTAGGAATGCAGACACATCATAGTGACAGTGGGTTCTTTATTTCCCAAAATAAGTATGCATGGGATATTTTGAAGAGATTTCATTTGGAAAGAGTTAAAACAGTTGCTATACCATTGGTTATAAATGAAAAACGAAGCAAAAATGATGAAGCAAAGTTGATGGCTTAGTATACAAAGTATTATTGGAAGATAATTGTATCTGTCTGCAACAAGACTAGATATAATGTACTCTGCAAGCTTACTTTCTAGGTTCATGCAATCCCTAAGTAAAATCCATCTTTGAGCAACAAAAAGGGTACTAAGGTACATCGAGAGCACAATTGATTATGGTTTGTAGTATTTGAATAAGGAGAGTGAAGTTTTATAGGAATTTGCAGATAGTGATTGGACATGAAGCATTGATGATTCAAAAAGTACTTTTGGATATTTTTCTCATTAGGCAGTGGTGTATTCTCTTGGAATTAAAAAAAAAAACAAAAGTGGTGGGTCAATTCTTAGTTGAAGCTGAGTATATTTCTGCTGCAAATGCAACAAATCAAGCTATTTGGCTTAAAAACTTTTGTCTAATCTGGGACAACATCAATAGGAAGTTACAATTATATGGGTTGACAACAAGTTTGCTATAGCTATTGCAAAGAATCTCGTTCATCATGGAAGAACTAAGTATATCAATGTTAAATTCCATGCCATTAGAGAGGCAATAAAGGCTAGAGAAATAAAGCTTGTGCATTGAACTCAAAAGATCAAGTTGCAGATGTAATGACAAAGGTTCTTCCAAGAGATAAGTTTGAATTCCTAAGAGCTAAGCTTGCAGTTGTTAGTAGCTCTTGCATTAAGGAGTGTTGAAGTTTGTACAACAAGTGCATCCCAAGGTGATGTAAGGCTTGCTCTATTTTATGGATATGACAATAATAACCTTTATTTTTTAATCCTTTTCTTTCATTTTATAATCTTTTGTAATGATGACGAAGTTAAGTTTAAGTTTTAAACTTGATTAGAACTTCACATCTAATCAAATTAGAATTTGATTGGTTTTGAATTTCAAAATCATTAGAGAGAAAATTTTCCATTGTTATGTATAAATTTGTATTGTTGTAATATATTAATTAGTGAGAGGTGGTTTTTTATTGTGTATGCCTACTTTTCTAATTTTTCTGTTTGTTCTTTTGTTGGTGTATATTGAGTATTTCACTTTCACTCCAAAAGACAATAGAGTCAAATTTTAAGACCTCTTGATCCAATACCATATTACTTCACCATTTCGGTTGTCCCATTGAGACTATATTAATTAGCCATGTGGATAAGGATGGAATATTACAAAAATATGCTATAATACCTAAAAGGATATTTTCTATTGTTTCTAACTCTCTTCATCTTTTTTTTTTTTTTTTTATCACTTTTTAGATTTAATTATAAGTTAAAAGTAGTTAAGAGTTAATTACGGGTTTAATTTTCTTGTTGCATACTAAATCTTTTTTTTTTTTTTGCCCCCTAAATAAGAAAACAAATCTTCATTAATTTTAATTATTTATCATAATCACTAAAATGATATGCTGGATTAGTAATTTAGTAGTCAAATATTAGTTATATCATTATAAAAAATTTTAAAAAATCCAATCTTATTCATTGATTTGAATCACATCTTATACTTCAACAAATTATGAAAACTTAAACTATTTTAATTATTTACATATTTTCATTTCCTTCTATATCATTATCAACCAAACATACATATCAAAATTGATGTGGCAAAGAAAAAAAATAAAAAAAAAATCACATGTATGAATTAAATTATTTGAATAATATGCAACAAGTCACTTTTTTTTTTAAGATACATCTTAACTGTAAAAATTTAAGATTTTCATCAAGAGATTTAATATTCAAATTCCATAAAATAAGATAAAAAAATTATAGAAGGAAAAATTACCTAAATTGTAGCTGTTTAATAGACAAAACAAAGAATAATATAAAGAGATAGAGAAAGAGATCAATTCTAGCAGCAAAAGCAATAAAAATGGATAGGGGGAGTGAGAGCGATAGACAATGTGCACAAATGAAAAAGAAAAGTGCAGTTAGCCTCTTGAAAATTTGTGGAGTCTACTTATTTGATGAGGAACAATAGTTAGGCCTAAGGGTCAGGCCCAAAAGTAACAAATAAGGGTTGTTCATCTAGTTTCACTCAGAAGGATTAAGACTCGCTAAAAGTCTTAGGTCCAAGGGAAGCTTTGATGGAGGTACAAGTATGTTTTCCCAAAAGCTAAGAATTCAGCCTCGATATAAGGCGAATAAGGCCTCTTCATCTATCTGGCAATGAAGGTTTGCCCCCATGGGGGTTTAACAGAGAACTAAGAGTGAACCAATGAAGTACAGGCTGGATACATTTCATCTCTCTCTTCATTAAATGCTCCTGACATATCACCATGCCTTGGAATGGCGCAACAACTTAAGCCTAACACATAGGCCATCATTTGCCACGCATGCAATCTCGCATTAGGCAGTGAACTGCAAGAAAATCTGATAACTTATCACGCCAACTGATAAGGTGACCTTGGGAGTTTTGATACAGCCATTCCCATAATTTAAGGTCCCATAAACTATTGATATATGGTCAGGCCATTCAATCACCATAGTGATCTAAGCCTCTATAAATATGAAGTAAGTTCATTTATGAGGAGACGACTTCTTCTTCTCCGAGCAGTTATTCTGCTCATTTATTATCCCATTTAAGGCTCTATAAAAGCTTGACTAAAGCTCTTATCTGACTTAGGCATCAGAAAGCAAGCTCTCTAATGTTGTTGTGTTAGTTTTGTAGGCCCAACAAACCCAAGCCATTTTTTGGACCTAAGTCAAGAGGCCTTACAACTATTTGAAGGGCTTTAAGCTCATCAAATTGGCGTCGTATGTGGTGACGATTGTTACAAGTTTCCTAAAACACTAGTTGTAAAACGAACTCTTTAATATTTATCTTCTTTCTTTGAGGATTATAGCATTTATAGTGCTTTCTATTTACCCACTTGGGTAAAAAAAGCTAGCCATAAAGATGTCAAAAACACCAGCCCACCTAGCCTCTTCCTCAAACCCAAACCCAAATGAAGAAACACATGAACCAACACCATAGACCTTAACCTCATTAATAAAACCTAAATCACAACCCAACTAGTAACTCAGTTCCAAACACCTCTTACCAATATGGGCGAGCTCTATATAGATGCTCGTATAAGGGACTCACTAAAACGCCTCCTTTTTGAAACTTCTAGCCCTGGAAATGTGACCCTATGAGGAGGAGCTGGGGAGATAGTCATACCTAATGAGGTGGGAGAAGGGGGTTGATCCTCAATGGGGCAGAGAAGAAGAAAGAATGTCTCACAGAGAGGGCTCGCTGGAGAGAATGAGCCTTTACCCTAAGGATAAGCCAATGCATGCTCCTTGAGGCAATATCCATGGAAAGAACTTGGAACCTTTGTTTGCAACTAGCCAGCAAAATGAGACTAATCACAGGAGTGGGAGTAGGACAATAAGCAGGATGTTTGAGTCTAGCTCTAGTTCATAGAGTAGGGAGTGTAATAGGAAAGCTGATCCAAAACCTACCCATTTTGTGGATAACACATATCAAGAGAGGGAGGCCATAAGTTAAGGAGAGCCTCGGGATCTTGAGGAGAAAATCAGGGAAGTCTCGACAGAATAGGGAAGGGTGAGGAGAATAAGAGCAATAAATCACTCTTGAATCTTAAGTCTCGTTTTGTGAAAAGGATTCAAGAGTATACCATGCCCTCAAAGTTTAAACCACTAGTGATAGAGAAGTACGATGGTCTAAGAGATCTAAAGATGCATATTCTAGACTACAAACATGACATGGAGTTGCAGACAATTGATGACAAAGCCTTGTGCAGAGCCTTTAGAGGCATGTTAAAGGAAGGGGCTACTCTATGGTTTGATGGCTTGCCAGAGGGGAGTATCAAGTCTTTTTCCCAACTGGCAATGTTGTTTACAAAAAGGTTTATTATTAGCATCCTTGTTGAAAGGAAGACTCGATTCCTGGAGACAGTTACTCAGAAGAAAGGTCAGTCTTTAAGAGACTACATTACATAATTCAACAGGGAAGCCCTTAAAATCATCTCTTCAGATCAAACTCAAGTAGTAGAGGCCCTACAAAATGGAACTACTCATAGAGATTACTTCAAAACTCTATGCCGTCACGCACTAAGTACTATAGAAGATGCACTGGTCCTCGCACAAGAGTTTATAAAGCAGGATGATGCCTTGGCTTTGAGTCAGTTCTCTAAGAAGCGGAGGCAGGAGAGTGAAGGGGATGTGGTAGACAAGTCAAAAGCACCCAAGGACGGTGAGAAAAGCATAAAAGTAGTGGGAGAAGTAGAAAAAGAGAATAGAAGAAGGAAGAGAGGAAAATAAATATGGCCCTTTTAATGTTGAAAGTCAAGAAGAGGATCGCCGGTACACCTCGTTAACAGCTACACCATTAGAGGTACTCGCAACCTTTAACAATGAAAAAATTTGGAAGCGACCTCTACCAATAATAACTCCCTCTAACCATTTGAGAAAAGACAAATATTGTCATTTCCATGACTCTCATGGTCATGACAAGAACCAATGCAGATGTATTTTGGAAGAAATAAAAAGATTGATCAGTTAGGGTCATTTGAGGAGGTTCGTTAAATGGAAGCCTCAAGAAGGCAAACAATATTGTGAAAGCAGTACGGATAAGGGAAAATAAATATAGAATGATGGCTCGACAGGGGTCATTCATTATATAATTGGTGGCCTGGGGGAGAGTTCGCATAGCAATAATCAAAAGAAGAAGGCTCAACGAAGGAAGAAATGTGAACTTGAGCTTTTATATTTAAATGATGGGCGAACCTAGGTTGTAAAAGTGGATGGCTCTAGGCTGAGAATTTTGCACGCTGATTCAATGTTAATTCAGGCAATAGTGGCTAGCTATGTGGTGAAGCAGATACTTATAGATGGTGGGAGTTTAGTTAATCTCATCACTGCAGATGCTTATAAGAAGATGGGATTAAAAATTAAAGATTTGGAAGACCTAGAAAGTCTCATTCTCACTTTAGATGGTACAAAGATCCCTGTTGTAGGGAAGATCAAGCTTCCTTTCACCATTGGCACATATCCAGATTGTGCCACGATCATAGCCACCTTTATAGTAGTACTTACACCATTATTATATAATGTGCTAATGGGAAGACCTTTGTTATATGATCTTAGTGATTCCACTAACATTAGGCACTTGAAGATGATCATCCCAAAAGAAGATGGCTCAAAATTCACAGTATATGGGGTTTAAGAAAGTCTGACGTGTGCTGATGAAAGGAAAGCGAAGAAAAGAAAAAAAACACCCAAATCTTCTATGGCGGGGAATTAGCAGTGTTAGAAGAGATACCTCTGACCTGTATTCCTGAGCAAAGAATAGAACCAGTTGAGAAATTGGAAAAGATCTGGGTGATGGAAGAAGATTCAGAAAAAACATTGTTAATTAATGTGAACCTGGACAAAGAGATAAGAGAAGATGCTAGAAGTCATTGATCAGTAATTCATGCAACTTTGCATGGAAATCTTCAGACATGACAGGGGTTAACTCGAAGATAATTATGCATAAGCTAAATGTAGACCCCGAGGCGAAGCCAATGAAATAGAATAAGTGATGCTTTGGTTTAGAGAGACAAGCAATCATTGATGCAAAATTTAATAAATAATAGAAGAAGGGTTCATTAGAGAAGTGCACTATCCAGATTGGCTCGCTAATGTAGTATTGGTAAAGAAAGCAAACGGGAGCTACAGGATGTGTGTTGACTTCACTGATTTAAACAAGGCATACCCTAAAGACTTGTTCCCATTACCAATGATTGACAAACTTATAGATTCGATAGCAGGCTTTGGATACCTCTCTTCTTTGGATGCAAAGCAAGGGTACCATCAAATCAAAATGCATCCAGAGGATGAAGAAAAGACAACATTTATCACTGAAAAAAGTACTTATTGCTATATCTCTATGCCATTTGGGTTAAAAAATGCTGGAGCCATTTATCAGAGGCTCGTGAATAAGATGCTTAAAGACTAGATGGGCAGGAGCATCAAAGCATATATTGATGATATGATAGTAAAAAGTCAGACTTTCGATCAACATATTCGAGACTTAGCGAAAGTTTTTGAGATAATGGCTGCTTATAGGATGAATCTCAACCTAGAGAAATGTGTCTTCTTTATAAGAAGGGAAATTTTTGGGTTACATGGTAAGTGAAAAGGGTATTAAGCCTAATCCAGACAAGGTAAAGGCGATCCTAGACATAAACCCTCCTTGCAACTTAAAGGAGGTACAGAGACTCACGAGGAGGATGGCAACCTTTAGCAGATTTATGCCCAGGTTCATAGAAAAGTACCTACCCTTCTTCAAAAAGCTCCACATAAAGATGTAATTTTGAATGGAGTGAAGAATGTCAGCAAGCTTTTGAGGAGCTGAAGAATTTTCTCAATTCAGAGCATGACCTCCAGGCGAAGAGCTATTGATTTATTTGTTAGCATCAAGACAAGTTGTTAGCTCGGTACTGATTAGAGAAGAATAAGGGGTACAAAGGCTAGTATATTACTTCAGTCGAGTCTTGTAAGTGGCAAAGATAAATTATCATCTTATGGAGAAACTGGCCTATTCATTACTATTGTCAGCAAAGAAGTACAAGGTTTATTTGTAGTCTCATTAGAGGGTAGTAGTGATGGATCAACCTCTTAGCAAGGTCATGCACAAGCCGAAAATGTCAAGGCAAATGTTACTATGGTCAGTTGAGCTCGGACAATATGGGCTTGAATACATATATTGCTCTGCCATTAAGGCCTAGGCTCTAGCGGACTTCATTTTAGAATGCTCTTTTACTGAGAAAGTCACATATGGTTTGCCAAATGTTGACAGTCCACCGGAGACTTCAATAACCCTCAGGTCTGAGTCTAACCTTTATCTGGTTGACAAAAAACTCATATGGCTTTTGTTTGTGGATGGTGCTAGCAGTACAGAAGGCAGTAGAGCTGTAATTATATTGAAGGGGCCAAATGGCATAGTGTTGGAATATGCACGAAGGCTCAAATTCAACACTACAAATAACACTGTTGAATATGAAGCTCTGTTGCATGGCCTCCAGCTGGCGAATACTCTGAGAATGAAGCATTTAAAGGTACATAGTGATTCGTTGTTGATAGTCAATCAGGTCAGAGGAGATTATGAAGCCATAGAGACTACCATAGCGAAGTATTTGGTTAAAGCTAAAGCCATACTCCAAGCCATGCAAGAGTAAGGGGTAGAGGTTTGCATCACTCATATCCCTAAAAAAGAGAATGGCGAAGCAGATGGGCTTAGCAAGTTAGTCGCTTCCCATCCTCTCCAACTTTCTTTGCAAAATTTTAGTTGGGGGAAGTTTATAATCCACCATAGAGGAAGCATAATATGTTTTGGAAGTGGATAACACATGTTGCTAGATGGATCTGATAATCAAGTATTTGGACAAGAAAGAATTACCAGCAGACCAAATCAAGGCTAAAAAGGTGAAGCATAAAAGTTCTCACTTTTCTTTGCATGCAGGTACCCTGTATAAGCAAACATACTCTTGGTCATTGTTAAAATGCTTAAGGCCAACAGAAGCAGACTATGTGCTTAGGAAATCATAAAGGGTACTATGGAATACATGTAGGAAGGAAAGCTCTCGCAACCAAAGTCATCAGGTAGGGATATTTCTGGCCTAACAAGCGAGAAGATGCCATTAGTTTGGTTCAAAAGTGCCATGTGTGTCAGAAGTTTGGCAATGCAAAATACATACCAGCTATTGATCAGATGCCTCTTACCAGTCCTTGGCCATTCTCTAAATGGGGGATCGACATTGTTGTCCCTTTCCCAATAGCCTCGGGAAAAAGAAAATTCTTACTTGTAACTGTGGAATACTTTACCAAATGGGTCGAAGCTAAGCCACTAGCCACAATCACAACAGACAATGTCATAGGTTTTCTTTGGAAGAATATCATCTGCAGGTTCGAAGTACCTCACCAACTTATCAATGATAATGGAAAATAGTTCAACAACCATAAAATCAGATCTTTTTGCAAAAGGTTACATATCAAGCATCACTTATCCCTTGTGGCTCATCCTAAATCAAATAGGTAGGTAGAGGTAACGAACAAAACAATCTTACAAGGTTTGAAGAAAAGGTTAAATAGGTGTCAAAAGAATTGGGTAAAGGAACTTCATCATGTCCTATGGGCCTACCGCACAACTCCATGGAGTTCAATAAGAGAAACCCATTCTCCTTAACCTAAGGTATTGAAGATGTCATACCCATAGATATTGGCTCGCCCACTGAAAGAGTCAATTTCTATAGAGATGAAGCGAATGATCAAGCCAGGCAAGTCGACTTGGATCTAGTTGAAGAACTTAGAGAAGTCGCCTGTATGGGGCTCACTAATTATAAAAACAAAGCAGCAGGTTACTTCAATAAAATAAAAAAAAAAAAAAAGTTAAGAAGAGAGTTTTCGCAGAAGGAGACTTGGTTATGAGATACTTTGAAGCCACTGCAAAAAAGAAAGATCTGGCAAGCTCGCCCCAACCTGGGAAGGCCCTTTTATAGTAGAAGCAGTGATAGGGCCAACTATTTATAAGCTGGTTACCATGGATTGGAAAAAAAAAATCCCCGATACTTGAAATGAATAGCATCTCAAAATGTTCTACTAGTAAAATTAATAAAAGAAGAAAAATTTCTCCATCTATATTCTTATTGAAAGGAATCAATGAGAAGGGCATGATAAAATCGGTCGGACTATCATAGATGAGAATCAACCATAAAGACCTAGTACAGTTAGGCGAAAGACTGCAAGACATAAAGACCTAGTACGGCTAGGCGAAAGACCACGAGGCATAAAGACCTAATACAACTAGGTGAAAGACCATGAGGCATAAAGACCTAATACGGCTAAGTGAAAAACCGTGAGGCATAAAGACTTTGTACGACTAGGCAAAAAATCTCGAGGCATAAAGACCTAGTATGGCTAGGCAAAAAATAGTGAGGCATAAAGACCTAGTACGACTAGGTGAAATACCGTGAGGTATAAAGACCTAGTACGGCTAGGAGAAAGACCACGAGGCATAAAGACCTAGTACGGCTAGGTGAAATATCATAAGGAACAAATTCCATGTGAGAAAGTCCTCATATTTGCAAGGCATCCCTAAATGGAAGGTTTTCATAAGTCCTCATATTGGCGAGTCATCCCTATAGGGAAGGTTTTCATAAGTACTCATATTGGTGAGGCATCCCCATAGGGAAGGTTTTCATAGGTTCTCATATTGGCGAGGCATCCCTACGGGGAAGGTTTTCACAAGTTCTCATATTGGTGAGGCATCCCTACAAAGAAGGTTTTCATAAGTCCTTATATTAGCAAGGGATCTCTATGGGGAAGGTTTTCATAAGTCCTCATATCAGTGAGGCATCCCTACGAGGAAGGATTTCATACGTCCTCATATTGGTGAGGCATTATGGGGGAATATATTTTTTGATTGATTTGCCTATGCTAAAATAGAAGACTCATGAATTATATGAAACTTTATTTAGGCATCAAGTTATGTCCTAAAGAGATTTATCTAGTTTGTTGCAAACGTTATTATCCCTAAAAAATTTAATATTATTACTAATTTTATATGAATTTGGGGGCTCACACATTATTCATACAAATACTGATATGGTAAAGTTTTCAAACTTTCTCATACAAAAAAAAAGACTCAGTGAAATAAAATTTGTATTTTATTAAGAGATAATCATATATTTACAATGATGAATGAGGAATTATAGACAGAGGGGGAATGTCCTCAACAAAATTCCCCTTCTTTTATCCTAAAGTGGGATGAACAAAAGGGGCTTCGGATATAGGAGGATCGGCTGAAGGATCTTCAACTGGAGGCAAAGTAGCGATTAGAGGATCAACTGAAGGATCTTTAACTGGAGACAAAGTAACGGTTGAAGGATCAGCTGAATTATTTTCAACTGGAGGCAAAGTCTCAATTAGGAGAGTAAAAGATGAACTAGCCAGATTCACCACAACACTCACAGGGGGAACTAGATCCTCAATGATGGTTACTTCTTCTTCTTCTTCTTCTAGTTCCTCTGGGAATGGGGGTGAGAGGATCAAAAGTTTTCTTCTCTATTTTGGAGAGGATGTACAGATAATACTTGGCAGCCTCATCGAGTGCATCATTGAAGTTCATGGCTACTAAAGAAGTTGAGGTGCATATTACCCTCTCTTTAAACTTCAAAGAAGAAAAGCGAGCAGCCTTAGTTTGTGATGGAGCTCACTCTAAAGCTTCCAACTTCTGCCTCAAGGCATGGTTTTCTTAGTTTAATTTAGACTGCTCAAATTAGAAGTTTTCTTCTTAACGAGTTAGGATTCCCTTTAATAACTCCACCTCACTCTCTGCATTGACGATCATCTGGCGAAGCTCATCACATTCCTGGTTCTTTTTCTTTCAGCTTTTTAGTGCTTTCCTCTAGTTGATGCTCATATTCTTTGAAAGCCTTGTCCATTGCCTCAAACCTCCCTTTATCTTT
The DNA here is from genome assembly GCA_948193065.1 of Aleurites moluccanus. NCBI lineage: Eukaryota > Viridiplantae > Streptophyta > Magnoliopsida > Malpighiales > Euphorbiaceae > Aleurites > Aleurites moluccanus. Next base: position 14,486 of record CANXYC012387756.1, on the reverse strand, counting down.
ATTTACTGCCTCGGTCAAGACAACAATTTGCCTGTCAACCAACTCTGTTTGCCTTTCCAACTCTTTTATGGTTGCATCCATTGTCTTTTGACCCTTTAATTGGTGACGAAGTTGATCAATTTCATTTTAGCGATCCTTAGCCAGTTGTTCGAATCATAGAGCGTTATTGTGAGCCTCCAAATAGTACTGGCCATTGGCAAGAACTCTGTTATATATTTGATATAATTCTCGCAGACCCTATGAGAAGCAAAATATTAATTAGCAATAATTGAAAAGGGCAGACATTAAAAAACTTTGAAAGAAATTGTAAGCAAATTTTATAGTGGCTTATTTCATTATTTGCCTCAAACGAAGCCTTTCAGATGAAACCTTATGTGTTGAGGGTACTTCAAGCAGAGATGTTAGGGCAGCGGCGAGGTCAAGGCTCCACTTGTATGAATCCTCAGTTTGATGCAGATGGAGTATGTCTTTGAATGACTCAATAATTTTTCTTCCTTCTTCAGAAAGCATATCCTCCTTCAAAGTGGTTTCTACAGGTTCTCCCTCACTGATGTCAACATGAAGGCCAAGCCCCACGTGACCTTTTATCCTTGAAAAGGGCATTCTGTAGTTAGCAGGGTTAGAGCTCCATATATAAACAAAGGATAGCTTAAGCAGAGAAACCTCACCATAAGTACCTTCAACCACTTACATAGGTTATGCTTCACTATCTAAAGTATGGCCAACCTTCAAAGTAATTGGCTCTATAGCAGGAAGCATTCTCTCAGTTTCCACCTGAGGTTTCTTGGCAGGAGGTGCCTCAAGGGTCGTTGCTGAGCATTTTTTTTGCCTCGCTTTAGCATATGCCTCGTGGTGTCAGGAGTAACCTTGTTGAATGTAGGGATAGGTTTCAAAAATTCTTGAAAATAATACAAATTAGTTCAAGGTACTTAAAGAGAAAATAACTGGGAAAGAAATATAATGAAGAAAAACTTACTCTCAGCAAAGACCTCAATTGGGTCAAGAATTATGGGCTCTACAATTTGAGCCGAAAAGTCTCCTCTTCCAATGGTTCTTCTCAAGAAAAGGCGAATGGTTTGGATCCTAATTCAGGGCAGAGGCGATAAGGTTTTTAGGAGGAAGAGTGAGGAGCGAAACACATTTCCTTTTCACTTAGGGTATCACAAAGTCAACCCCTCCTCCTCCTTAACTTCAGAAATAGTAGGACCCTTACCTTTATTGAACCTGGAAGAAGAAGGGATGGACAAAGCTCGTTAGACAAAAACAAACTCCGATTCAGTTGGAATCCTCACAGTCTTCTTTTTTTGCTCAGGAGCTGACTTCTTCGCTCGAGGCTTTGTTGGCTTTGAAGCCTTAGTTGGCTTGTCTTTCTTCACTGGCTTATCCTCTTCCTACTCTTCAGCAACAAACAATAATGAGTCTTTCCTCCTTATTTTGTAGGTGAACTATCCCAGTTTTGTGGTCCATGGTAGGGAGGTGGAGGTGGAGGTCAATTGGTAAAGGTTCGACCCCTTCCAACTCCTTGTATGTATCATATGGATCTTTACTTTTGGGGTAAACTGCGAAATATGAGGAAAGTTAGTTCGCTAAAACAAAGAAAGACATGGCGGACTAAAAAAATTCACTACGTACCAATGATATGAAGAAGGGTGGACCCAGGGCCAAAGTTCCTAATACTATAGGAACGGTTGTTCACCATCAAAGTGGTCTCGCCAACCTTTTCTTCATCATCTAGGGAGGGCGTCTCAACAAGAATAGGAGTGTCAGAGCCTAGTAGAATGAAGGCACTGTCGAAGCCCTTATAGTACTCCTTATTGAAAATAGTGATCATCGCGAAATTGCTTTTCCAGTCGCAAATTTTGGTTTCCTTGTTAATTAAGATATGGCACCCTCGCTTTGCCATAGTTGTCCAAGTAAAGTCTATCATGCTAATGCAGAAGAAAAATTGAAAAAGAGTAGGGGTAAGAGTGATATTGAGGGTAAAGGAGAGCATCTCGAATCAGTAGAGATCTCAAATTAAGTGAGGGTGAAGCATCATGGGATTAACCCTAAAATGCTTGAAGCAACGGGTCATGAAAGGAGTAGGCAGGATCCTCAGTCCCTACTCAAATTGGTGAAGAAAGATAATGTAGGATTGTTTAGTTTTAAGGATACTCCTAATCCCCTTGGCCTATGGAGGACAGAGCACCCTCTCATCAGCATCAAGGATCCTTAATGTGAAATTGTTGTTGTTGTCCATATTCTCAGTAAACTTCACCTAGTCGTCCTTGGTAGAGGAACTGGGAATCTTACTCCATCTTTCAATCAGGCCATCCTTTGTTTGCTGAGTAACAATGGCATTAATTTTTGAGGCCATTTCAGAGAGGGTAGTTGCAGAGAAAAAGAAGAAGATGAAAAAGAAAGAATTGGAAATCTGAGAATTGGAATTACAAGAATCAGTTCAGAGAATTCTGGAAGCGTAAAGAAGGAAAGAAATCACATAAAAGGTATTTATAAACAATGATTGAAATTAGTTCAACGGACAACTTTGGGAACCCAAAAGACGCCATTGTTTCAATTTTCAAAGTGGCACGTTTATTAAAGAATTAACTGCATAAATTATTACGTAGCAGTTGTCACGGTTAATGTCCTCGAAAAGTGGAAATAGCAAGACAGTTGTCACAGTTAATTTCCTTTTCAAACAAATGACTTTTCACTGGAAGACTTGATACCAAGCTTGTTGTATCAAATTAATCTGGATTCAATATTTATCTACAATAGTAAATGCCAAGCTCATGGGTTCGCTAACAACTTTAAAAGGCCAAAAACTAAGTAATAAGTTTCGCCAGTGAAGTCTATGTCCACAAAGATGAAATGTTACTTCCCTATAACTTTCGAAGTCTTCAATTATAGTGAAGTAAGGGGCTACTGATGAGGAATAATAGTTAGGCATAAGAGCCAGGCCCAAGTGTCAAGCCCAAAAGTAATGGATGAGAGCCTTCATCTAGTTTCACTCAGAAGGATTGAGGCTCGCTAAAAGTCTTAGGTCCAAGAGAAGTTTCACCTGGGGTACGGGTATGCTCGTTCCAAAGCTAAGAATTCAACCTCAATATAAGGCAAAAAAGGCCTTTTCTTTTATCTGGCTATGAAGGTTCGCCTCACGGGAGTTCGACAGAGAACTAAGAGCGAACTAAGAAAGTACAGACAAGATACACTTCATCTCTTTCTTCATTAAATGCTCATAACATATCACCACGCCTTGGAACGGCATAACAGCTTAAGCCTGACACATAGGCCATCATTTGCCATGCAGACAATCTCGCATTGGGCAGCGCACTGCAGAAAAATCTGATAACTTATTACGTCAATTAATAAGGTGACCTTGAGAGTTTTGACATAGCCAATCTTCTAATTCGCGATCCAATAAATTGTTGACACGTGTTTAGGCCATTGCATCACCACAGTGATCTCAACCTCTATAAATATGAAGTAAGTTCATTTATGAGGAGACAGCTTCTTCATCTCCAATCATTTACTCTGCTCATTTATTATCCCATTTAATACTCCATAAAAGCTTGACTAAAATTGTTATCTGACTTAGACATCAGAGAGTTTTAGCAAAGTTGGGTTTGGCTCTCTAATACTGTTGTGCTAGTTTTGCAGGCCTAACAAACCCAAACTATTCTTTGGACTCAAGTCAAAAGGCTTTACAACTATTTGAAAGGCTTTTATTCCCATCATTATTATTATTCATTACAAATATAAATTCTCTCTATAGATTTGTCTCAAAGACCTAACAAATAGCAGAGACTTTGAGAGGGAATAAAAGAAAATTATAATAAGAGTAATTAAGGAAAGAAATGGCCAATTTGCGTAACCATAATAATATTGCTCAATAGTCTCTATTCAAATTAATCCAAGTGTTGGCTAGCTTCTCCTTTTCCTTTCTTAATAATAATAATAAGAAGAAGAAGAAAAAGAAGGGTAATGCTTTGAGGTTTGATAAAATTAATGAAGTAGCTGTTTAATTCCTATGTTTTGATTTCTTCAAAAAAATTGGTCACTCTGTTCAATTTTAGCATTAAATATCTGTAAAAAGACTAAGTTATCTCTCATTTCTATTAAATTTTCTTTTTCTATCATTCCATTAAAAACTCACATGTCTTCACTTTTCATCACCATAAAACCCTCCATTCTCTATCCAATTTCACCAATCACAATACCTACCTACAAATTTTCCTCCCTTCAATTTCAACAAACCAAACACTAGACAACTAAAATTGAATAAAAATAGAAAGAAAAAGCAAAAAATGGAAAGAAAATTATGGAAAAATATAGAGGTTGGGGATGAGGGTATTTTGAAAATATGATTTATTTTTTAATAGAAAAATTTAAAACAATGGATGGAGTGACCAATTCTTTCAATGGAGTCAAAACACAAGGACCAAACAGTTATTTTTTCAAAATGTAGTGATCACTAGTTAATTTCGTCAAATCTCATAAATTATATAATACTTTACCCTAATAATAATAATTTCCTTTTTCCTTTATATGTACAACAATGTATGTATTCTTATTTTTCTTTTGTTACATGGGGTGGATATTCAATATTTTGTATAAACTACTGGATTTTTAGTAAAATTCGAAAGTAACCATGAAATTTTTTTTATCCAATCCGCAAATTCAACTTGATCTCCTCCAATCTAACCTACTCACAATCCATTCGAATTTTTATGTAATTGAAATTAATCTAAACTCATTGAAACAATTTGTTTAGCATGATGATCCCCACAAAATGCAAATCCATTTTTTTTCTAATCAAACCTATAACCTATTCATCTTACGAATCGAACTTTGTCGAGTTTGACATTTTATATTAGGTCAAACTCCATTCAAATATAATTGATTGGACTAAATCTGCCAAGACTTGGGCTCAAGTCCATTTTAAATATATAATCTTAAATTCAGTTCATTGTAACCCACAATTTCAATAATTTATTTTTTAATTTAATAAAATTAACAAATTAAAAAAAAAAATAATTAACATGTAGAATATAAAAATTTTGGTGAAAATATTTTTATATATTTGAATAAGTTAAAAAACTCTCTTTTCTTTATTGTTCTCTCTCTGCATATTCTTTACACTATTCTTACATCCTCTTTTTCACAGCTTCAATTTGTGGTTCAATTCGGGTTTTTGTTTAGCTGGTAACAATCCAAAAAAATTTATTTTTCTCCTTAATAAATATTAGATCTGTGTTTTCCTCTTCTTTTCTTTGCTCCCTTTTCTTTTTTGCTTGTATGTTTGCTGTTTGTATGAGTTTTGCTTCCCATTCATGGGGCTTTTTGTGCTTTCCTTGGTGATTTTTAGTGCTTTTGGTGGAAGAGAATTTTGGATCTATAATTTTGGCTTGGTCTACTTGAGAATGAAGAAGTATTTCAAGCGGTTGTCTCCTTTTGGCTCAATTTACCATTAATTGATCAAATAGATTTAACATTTTCTGCTTTTACATCTATTCAAGTAAGCTTTAATACTATCAACTATTAACATAATTTTTTTGAAATTTATTTTAGTTTATTCAATACATAAAATTTAAATCATCCCAATTATTTTATTGGTATTTCAAAAAGATGCTGTGACTCTGATATTTATTTACTTATGATTTGAGTGATTTAATTTAAATGTAAATGTAAATTTATCTTTCACATTCTAATGAAGTGATATGAAATTATATTAAAACTATGAAGCTTTATTTATTATTTGTATTTATTTTCATGTACTTCTCTTTTCTATTAATATCAGTTTTGTCTTTTCTAAAAAAAAATAAGTTTAAAAAAATCAATTAAATTTAATTTGAATTTTAAATTTCAAATTTTTAATTGATTTGAGATTGAACTCATCATTATGTTGACTCAGTTAAACATAACTTAATTGTACATGAGAGTGAACTTGATATTAAATAAATTTTAATTAATTTAATATATTTATATTTTTTTTACACTACTGGGCTGGGCCAAGGAAAAAGAACCACATATGAAGGCCAGAGAAATGGGTTTAAAAATTAATAGAGGACATTCAACATCTAACCCAAGTTAAAAACTGAGAGAGCCGTTAGAGAAAAATTTAAATTGAAACAACAAAAAAAAAATGTAAAGATTCGATAATAATTATTAAAATAAGAGTGTTTGTTTTTATTAATTTGTTTCAAAAATAAAAAAATAAAAATAAAAACCAGCAGTAAGAACTAATAAGAAATTTTGTAATTGTAGTCTCTTTTCGTCAGTTACTGGGGACAGTCAGAGATTCATAATCCAACGGCTCTCTCTTCTCTAACGGCTCTTATCCTTTTTTTTGTGAAACTTGTCAGATCTGCCCGCCCTCTCTCTATCAAAAATTTGAAATTTCATCTCTCTATCTCTCTTTATTGATAACCAAAAGTTCATGTTTTCTTGGACTACGTTCCTTTCTCTTTCTTATCTATTACAAGAGCCTATTTTATCATTAATCAATTTCACTTTTTTTTTACCCCTCTTTCTGTAGTGAATTCAAATTCTCCATTTCTGCAACTTCTCTCTCTATTTCTTTGGTCTCTGTTTTATTGGGTCTTCAAGAAGTTAACCTGTCTCTCAATTTCTCTTTTTACCATCTCTATATTGAACCAAATCTCATTTCTGCTACTTCTTTCTCTTTCTTGCTGTCTCTGTTTTATTGGATATCTGTTGTTTTATTGGGTAATCAAGAAACCAGCCATGGGTGGCTGTTTAAGCAGGAAAAATGGGTCTTCTTTCAATTCTTCTTTGAATATTGCTGCTTCTCCTGTTTCTCTGATTGCTAAAGAACCCATACAAGGTCCGGAAAAAGGAGAAACAGAGGTGAAAATCAAGAAAAAGATAGTTGAGGAAGAGAAAGTGAAAAAAGAAGTGGCAGTAGTAGAAGGTGGTTTAGTAAAGAAGGAAATTTTTGTTATAAAACATAGAAAGAGCCATGATAGAGAAAGACCCTTGATTCCTTCTCAAAATGATGTCTCTGTTGTAGAAGAAAAAAAGGTTTCTTCTATCACTCCTGCTAGTAGTGCTAACAATAATCCCAGTGCTTGTTCTGTTGAATTGGGCAATAATGTTAGTAGTAGTACGGTGGTGAGGACTTCAAGCTGTACTAAAGAAGAGGTGGATGCTATTCTTATACAATGTGGAAGGCTTAGCCGGAGTAATTCCTCTGGAAAGCTTGCTTCTTCCGGAAGGAAGTACTCGGGTTCGAAGAGAAGTTATGACTTGGATCAAGAACAAGATATAGAGGTAGCTAATGCTACTGCTAATTATGATTATAAAAAGAGAGGCAATGATTCATATTGTAATGATGATGAAGACGATGAGATCGGGGGTGCTGTTGCTGAGAGAAGACAACATCGACAGCGCCACCGCCATTCGGGTAGGCCTTCGCCTTCTTCTTCTCAAGGAAGGCGAAGGACGCCTAGTAGGGAAAGAGAGCAGAGGTCTGGTAGCAGAGAAAGAGGCAATTGCAGCAGCAGTAGTGGGAGGAGAGTGAGTCGATCTCCAAACAGAAGATCAGAAACTAATCCTGCTACTGCAAATTCAAATTCAAATGGTACTAATAATGTTAATAATATTTCTAGTACTAGTAATAGGCCTGGAAAGATGGTCTCCGTTCCTGCTACTGTTTCTTCTTTAACAATGGATAAAAGTAACAATAATGGCATCGAGCCCCAAACTGCTTCGACTTCCATTAAAAGGATCTCTGTGAAGAGAAATGTTGGAGAGGCAGCTGTGGCAGGTTCAAGAAGTGCAGCATCGCCGCGTTCACAGTCTCCGGCAAATGGTAGGGGTTCTAATGAGAACAATAGTAATCAGCAGCAGCAACCATCACTTAGCCGCAGTTCTTCTAGAAAAGCAGAGCATTCTCCTTATAGAAGAAACCCATTGAGTGAAATTGACGCAAATTCTCTTGTGTATGCACATGCAACTGGTAGCAACAAAAGTGCTTGTATCAACAACAACAATAATAGCTCCAGCAGAGTTCAAATCAGAAACAAGGAAATTGAAGGACAAGTGGTGGTTAAAGAATCTATTAGTGTTCTAAATCAGGTATACTTTAATTTTCCTTATCAATTCTTGTCATTTTTTAGATACAATATATTTCTCAAGAAGTAATTAGTTTCATTGTTTTATTTCTTATCGCTGTATTTTTCATCCCAAAAAGAAATGAAATATGACCTTTTCTTTTTTCTTCTAAGGTGCAAAAGCCAAATGCTGAGACAAACAGAGTTGTTGCTCAAGGGACTAATTGCAAAGTGAGCAGTAACTTTGTGAAAGAGCCACCAGTAATTGTGGAAGATGCTAAATTACAATCATCAGTAATTGGAGATGACTTGAAACCTCAAACTCTAACAAGAAGTAGGTCGGCCAGGAGATCTAGGGACCTAGATTTCAATCCTGAAACTGTATTGAATCCGGCTGCCCCATCATATACTGCACTATTGCTTGAAGATATACAAAACTTCCACCAAAAGAGCACAACTACCACCTCCACTATCCCTCCTTCATTCTCTGTTCCGCCGTGTGTAAATAAGGCCTGCTCCATTCTTGATGCAGATGCTGATCTCAACTGCACTACAAGCTCCAATCTTTCTTGTCCCACCACCACAGGTGTTGGAGCTAATCTTATTGGGAAGAAACTAGCAGAGGCCAAAGACCCTTTTGTAGAAACTGAAATACTAGCAAGTGATGATTTAATGGAGCCAAGCTTCCACAAGTATGTAACAGTGAGAAGGGGAGGCACATCTTGTGCAGCAGAAGATATGGATGGCCAAGAATCCTCAGGCAGCAATAGTTTTGTGGGTAGTGGTAGCCAACAGCATTGGGGATATTCTGCCTCTTCCTGGGAACCCAACTCGGCCGATTCAACTGATCGTTGGACTTCAAGATCAAACACCAGAGAAGAAGATGACATGGAAGAAGCTAGGAGAGGATTTAGTGGACAGAGAAGTGGAATTGGGCGTGGTAGAGTTGGTTCCAGTAAAAATCTTCATTCAACTCTTATTGTTGCAGCTACTGCTTCAACACAAGGTTAATGAATGAATGAACAAATTTGCTTATTTGGCTCTATAGTTTTTTTTCCCCACTGATTTCGTGGTTTTCTAGTTTGTAAACATTTTTAGTTATTTGGCGGTTGCAAACTTGCAACCTTTCTTTTCATGTTTATTCGAAGCAGCGATGATTTACGCAGAAGGGGGAAATTTTTTATTTTTTATTTTCATGTTGTCATTTCTTCAGCTTATTTCTTTCTAAAGTTTTTATTTTTGGGTTATTACTTCAACCATATTTTAAGGGGGTAATGGCACTAGGAAATGTTTGGTTAAAGGATGAGATGAATTGGGAGTTGGCCCTCCTAATATTATTTGAGTTCATTTTAACGGGAAACTAACTAGGTCTTAACCAACAAATACTATAAAATTTCAAATTTCTTTTACAATTGTCAACTTCCTGATCATTCAAAACTCTCACAAAATAATAACATTGTTTCTGCTTTGCTTTCTCCATTACAAGATGGGGCCAAATATACAAACATTACTATAAAACAAATGGTATTCTATAGCTTTTCCTAAGTCACAAATAATTTCTAAATAAAAAAGAACTATTATTTGAAACAAAATTATTTTCCAAGGTGACAAGAATCAGGTTAAAATACCCTGGATTCGCCTCCATCAATGACTTCAAGTGTGGCTTCATTTTGCAGTCACTTCAATTTGTTTCTACTTTGCTTTCAGCTTTCTCCACCATTAGATGAGGTTGGTCTTAATTTAACAAGCAGTGTTTACTTTGGCAAAAAACAATGTTATGGTAGAATTTCACTTAGGGTCATTTGCAGCAAGAAATTGGAATTGAAATTTTTTGAAAATTCCAATTCCAATTCCAATTCTCATTTTCTATAATTAGAATTGTATTGGAGTTATAATTCCAACATTTGTTTCATACAAAAAATTGAAATTAAAATTAAATAAAAAATTAATGACGATGAGAGTGATAATAGAGTTGGGAGTGACAATGGACCGCTAACGATAGCGATGGATCGCCGGCGGTGATGATCCGGCAAGCCGTCGAAGATGGCAAACTATCATTATTGGCGATGGCGGACCACTGTCACCTGAGGTAGTGGTGCTGAAGGTGGCGGTAACTGTGAAAGAGAAGATGGTAGTGATAATTATGAAATTTTAATTCTTATAGGTTGAAAATAAAAATGTTGAATTGTTTTTTAGTTATATTACAATTTCATAGAATTGTATATAGAATTTCACTTCTAATTCTAGATAGCTATCAAATACTGGAATTGAAAACTCAAATTTTAATTCTAACTCTAATTTTAAACTCTTCAAACGAACCCTTATATACATTCTAAAAAGAAGATTAGTTCTAAGTGTTCCTCTGCTTACAGGCAGACTAGTGAAACTGATCGCTGCCCTCCATAAGATCAACATACAGTTTAACAATCTTTGAGTAAATGGCTGAATACCATTCCCTTTACTTTCATTCCAATAAATAATAATCTATACAATGTATTTTTGGTAATAGAATAAATATTCCTAATCTAAATATATCAGCTATTACATGAATAAAGAAAATATATTTACATTTAATACAAGAGCTAATTTAGGAACTAAATGAGGACCTAAATTGGAAGCAGCCAATAAAGACAAATTTCAATAATAACTGCCTAAATATAATCTTGATTGATATCTGCCTAATTATAATCTTAACTAATATTCTTGATTGATATCTGCCTAATTATAATCTTGACTGATAAAAAATTTATTTAAAAAATATTAATAAATTCAAACACACAAAATATCAATCAAACATAATTAAAATATAAATATTTTAAAAATTCAGCATACATTAAATTATGAGTATTTGAATAAATTTAATCTAATAAGTGCTATATATATATATATATATGTGTGTGTGTGTGTGTGTGTGTTATTAATTAATATAATTTTATATAAGGAATAAATATAAGAATTAACCAAGTATAATAACAGGTCCCCACGGGGACGGGGATGGGGATCCCCACGGGGTGGGGAATACATATTTCTCATCCCCGTCCCCATTAAGAGACAAATTGGAAAATCGCCACCCCGTTCGGGGTAAATCCCCACAGAGAACGGGAATTCCCCACCCCATTATCATCCCTAGATTGAATTTGATTCTGCCCCTATAGTCATCTTCTTCTTTTGTAGGTTCTTAAATGTAATTACTGGTAACTGCTTCTTTCCACTAAACTTTACTGTTTCCACTTTCTTAACGTTCCTTTTTAGACGCACACTCTCGCTTCTGTACTGATAAACATGGTGAAATCATATGAAGTTCTTATATTTTGTACATGTGAAAAATGCTGCTAAACTTCTTAATTAGCTTTCTGGGCCAACCCATTAAATAAATAAATTAATTTAAATAATAAATAGTAATTAAATTATTTGAATCAAATTATCCTCTTGTAGATTTTAAGATAATTAAAATTTTAAAATTATAAGTTACGGGCCATATCCACTCATTTGTTTTAATACAAACAGTGATAAAATTAATTTACTGAGAAATTTCATTCCACAGGACTACAGATTTCAGCTATACTACATACATTCGTTGATCTTCTAACAAGCTTCATCTAATAAGGCAGAGTATAGAAAATGTATAACTAATAAGTTAATTAATGCCCAAGAATACTAATTTTAATCATAATTTCATATAAACAGATAATTAAGATAATCTCACATTGATTGAAAATAAAAAATATAAGTACTTAATATATAGTAAGAATCTATCACTTGATTAATTAATTCTAATTCTTAAGTAATCATAATTTCATGTAAACAAATTATTAAGATAATCTCATATTGATTGAAAATAGAAAATCTAAGTACTTAATATTTTCTTTTTTTTTTTTTATCTGTCGTTTAAAATTTTGCATACATATTAAAACACTTATTAATTAGATTTAAAATGACTTATTTAATCTTATTTCCTTAACCTTATCTTAAATTAAGTTATTGTATTCTAATTAAATGCTATAAGGATAAAATAGAAAAAAAAATAGATAAATATAATTTTGAAAATTTAAAAAGTCAATTAAAAATATAAATGAATGAATTTCTAAAACGACAAATAAAAAAAAAAAAAGGAAAAAGTATATGTTAATAATGATAGTACTAATATTTCAATATATGTTATGTTTGTGTTTATATGTTTAATATTTTTTATTTATATAAAAAATAAAAATATTTATATGTTTAATACGGAAAAAATACTATATATTAAAATATTTTTAGCCTATTTCTTAGAAATAAATTAAAATTCAAGTTTTTGGAATCATAAGAAGTTTCTAATTTGGTTTCATCTACCAATAAACTCTATAAAAATAAATAATAATAAAAATATCATAGACAAAAGCCTGAGATTTTTTAGCAAAGCCAAGCCAAGAATCAATTTTCAAAAGAAACTGACAGACATGCTTCTTCGTGGATTAATTAAAAAATTAAGAATTTCATTTATTGCTTTGTTTAACCCAAAAACAAACAAAAATTTCTACTAACTCCAATGCTCATTTGATTAGAAAATGTGTTATTGTCTCTCTAATTTAGGGATCCGATTCAGTTTTGATTTTAGAGTAAAAAAAAATCATTGAAAGGTCAACCAATTACTAACAAAATAATGTTAAAAATTAAAATAAAATGAAATAAATAAGTATTAAATTATCCTAATAAAATATTAAACTTACGATAAAAACTTAAAATTTTGATCGAAATTATTATGATTTATCTTATTTGAAAATTAATGATTATATTATTATATTATATTTATTTATTTAAAATATAAAACTAAGTCGTTTATTAAATTATGAAATTTCGAATTTAAAATTTTTATTCAAAATGAAATATATAAAAATATAAGATAAATCATATTTTATAGTCATGCATTGGAGTAAACCTTAATCTATTAAATTAATGGAGATAAAGGGAGCATGACTTGTAATTTGGAAACTAGGATGCTTATAGATAAGATGAGAAAACAAGAATTGCAAAACCCTAGAAAAGAAAACAAGTTCTTATTTAAAGAAAAAAAAAAGTTCTTGAAACGAAGCCAAATCTAATCTTTTAAACTGCCATTAGATATAAAGAAATTAGTGAACTTTCCAAAGACAAAAATGGCAGCTTAGTCAATGCTTAAATAACAGGAGTAAAAAGCATCTTCTGTTGGTTTTTGAGCCCTTTTTCTAATTGTAGTGCCAGTCTATGATATATGACACACTATATTGTATTCCTTAAAATACTAGAACATCACTGTATGGTCAAACATTCTTAAATTAATCCATAGTTTTTATTCAGTGATGTTTGATAAATCCTGAAACAATAGAGATTTTCAAGGTGTGATGGATTTTTTTTTAAAAAAAAAAATTTGAGTCTAAAATAGTTTTTTAGACCAATAAATGAATAAATAACATCAAAGTGTTAAGCCTGAGCTTGACAACACTTCTCTGATACTTCAATCAATGACTTAATCCCTTAAAATTTTTAAAAAAGAAAATAATCAACTTTCAAAGAATATAGTGTTTTATCGTAAATGAGAACTTAATTGTATGAGTCTATAATTTTTTATTTTATCCTGACACAATTAAGTTGATAGGTGAGAATAAGTTGGATAGGTCGCGGCTTCTTATTGGTGGAGAGAAGAGGTGTCTGAACTTATGAAACAAATCATCCCTCTTGTGTCAATCTTTTGACACCATGCATATACTTGTAATAAAATTTTTGATATATCATGTTCATTATCTTATTTTGATATAAATCCTTTTTTTCTGGGATGAAAGCCTCCTTAAAACTCTTAATTTAGGAAAAGTCCAACAAATTACTCGTCTTCAACCTTTAAATGATCTTAATGAGACTAACCTCTGGAGGCTCAACTTCTTGTGAGGCTCGTTTTTTGAAGATACTAGTAAAAGGCAATAAATTGAACTCAGAATCTTGATCAAGGAGCTTAAACTCGATAGGATTCGAGCTCAAAAGTTTTTTATATCTTTGATTCTTAGTTTTAAGGTGATATCCTCGAGTTATGCTTTTTTTATACTTCTGTTATTTTTGTTCATATTCATGAGGCTCATTCATCCAAAATTAGATTTAAAAAATAAAAAACTTAATTTTAAATTTTTATATTTATTTCTCATCAATATTAAAGTATCACGTAGAATTATGAAATCTTAATCAAATTTGAAGTTAAATTTACTTTTTAAAAAGATATAGGTAATTTAAATAGTTTATATGATCAACTTTGCTAGCCAAAGATTTGTTGTGGCCAATAAGAGCAATGAAACAACTACAATTACAAATAGATGCTGTTGTGAAAGCTTAAAAATAAACACTAGATATGCTTACAGTACCACGCCCATATTAATATAATTAATTTTATAAGAATATATATATATATATATATATATATATATA
>CANXYC012387120.1:0-11464 GCA_948193065.1 Aleurites moluccanus | reverse complement strand
TAATGCCTTTGTGTTTGTTGCCATTGGGGCTTGAATTGTGAACTTTGGATTTTGATCAATATGTCCCAAAACTATATTTATTTATTCCTAAAGTGGTGCACACCAAGTGCTCGATGAAATGACCTTTGTTAAATTCCTTAAGAATCCAATTGTTACCAAATTTGTTAAAATGGGTGACTTTGTTTATCACCAGTGTAAATGTGTCTTCTTGACATATTTTGAACTTGTATCCTAAATGACTTTTGTGGAATTTCACCTATACTATAATGTTCCTTTGTTAATGATAATGATCCTATATGTGTTTCTTGCCTAAACAGCTCAAATGTGCTAAAGTTATAGAAATTGAGCCTTGTTGATTTTCTTGCCTATTTGGTATTTTATTTGCTATCTTTAGCCTATTCTAATATTTGTATGATAGAGCTACATTACTAATGGGGTAGTGGGTAAATACTATCAGCATTGTGCACAATGAAATTCTAGTGATACCCTAGCTAGGAAGGGTTGTGGTCCTGGCCATAGGGTCTGATCCACCTTATGTTATTTACATGTTATATTGATAATGATATGCGTTCCATGACCCAGTATCTATTATATATACATGTTATTATTTATTCCAGTGCCTATACATCTATGTTTGATGATGTTGGGATTTAGGCTGTTAGGAGCAGCTGAAAATAAAAAAGAAAACAATCCAAGATCTCTATGTTGATTAAAATCAAAGATTAGATTAAAGATTCAAGATCTTTTACCTTTGTGTTTGAAACTCTTTCTTCACTTGATCACCAAGAAAGGGTTGTATAAAACCACTATCTTTCCACGAGATGAGGAAAGCCCGACTAGTAATCCATGCGAAGATCAAACAATAAGCCTTTTTAGAAAGAGAAGCCAAAAACTCTTATATGCAAGTCAAGGAAAATTTCAACACTTATGGAGAAGTCAAGGAGTAGGCCGAAACCTTTTTATTTTTCTCTCAACAACTTTCGGCCAAAAAGAGGTATTATGACTTTTTTTTTACTTAATTATGATCTCATCATATTTATAAGTCTCTTGACCAACTAGGTTTTAATCTAACGGCTTAGATTAAAACAATAGGTTTAATGACAATAATGCCATTAGTGAAAAAATAAAAAATACTCCTTTGACTTTAGACCTGTTGATCATATTCTAAATATAATCCTATGGTCCTAGTTTAACTAAATACATCATATGCAAATAATTAAATTAGATAATTAATTTAATCACATTAAATTATTACAAAATCTCCATAATTAAATATATGAATTAAATCTCATTTAATCATAATTTTATTTCCTCTTTCACTTATTGTTTGAAACACTTTTATGTGTGTGACCTAACAGGTTCCCTAATTATATGGCAACTCAAGTCCTTAATTATTTCCTTAAATTAATTTAGGAAACTCTCAAGTGGAATTCCTATTTCCAAAATAGGAAATTTCCATAAAAGGAAATCCTTGTCCAACAAGGATTATATGAATTAAACTTCTTTAATTCATAACCAATTCTTCAATTGAACCTTTATAATTTAAGTAAATCATGAGCGGTATCTTGCCACACATCATGACCCCCAAATAATCAGAAATTGCTAGTGGTAAGCAGAAACCCTAACACAGGGACAATATTGTGCTACTAGTCCCTTCATGCCCCTTTACTAAGTTCGGTTTAATGTATGGACATTATGTTAACTCCACTAAGCTAGCTACACCACACTTAGCCCGAACAGTAGTTCCTTGTAATTTGAGTATCATTACTAAAATGATTTCCTTAGAGACCATCTCTAAGTACTATCCACTTTGGCCAAAGATTTTCAGTAATGTTCTCATACAAGAGGCCTTAGGTAAAACCCTCCTTCTAATAGGAGTTATGATATCCTTTGTTGACTATTTAAATATCTACGAGTGTGTCAAACTATACCCAATGTCCACCTTACAAGCAGACCCTTTGGGAAAGCTAGGTATGGAATTAAAGTATAACATCTTCACTCTAGATCACTCTTAAGTATCTCAAGTCTAAGGACATTTGCACATTTCCATGCTGAGATAATTCATTAACATTGTTTAGATTTTCATATGACTATCTCCTACGATCACTTCGATGTACTTACTACTCCTAGCAAGCATCCACATGCTATACTCAAACATCTCAATGTTTGCATCTTTATGACATCAGATGATTTGATCAAATCAAATAGTATACACATATGCTAGTCTTTTCGAATCAATAATGTCCATTCTTATTGATTCTATGACTAGGGAAATTTAGGTTAAAACATAATTGCACATGATAAGCATCTCACTACCATGATCATATCATGAATTCCTTCATGCTATGTTTATACCATGGACTTTATTAAACAGTTACATAATATTACTCTAAACAATAATAAGTATTGATTAATAAATAATGCCATTTTATTGATATATATTTCTAAAAACATCATTATAATGATTATCTTAAGAGCACCTACACTAACAGATGATTATAAACCATTTCCCTTCATTTGGTCCTTTAATGTGCTATCCATGAGTCAATTGTTAATACTGTTCATTTGTTATTTCCTACCTAGCTTAATGTATGATAATATATATTTTGACTCACTGAGTATGAAAATACTCACCCTTTTAGTGGTTTATCTTTCAGGTCAGGAATAGAGCTGGTACAAGATTTCTTCATCAATGGATCCAGCTTTGTTATAATAATGTAAATATTGAACTTGTATATATTCCTTGTATATATTTTAGATGCTCCATGGATATGTAAATTATTGGGATGACTATACTTAGTATGGTCTGTAATATTATTAGTTACTAATATTTTATATATAGGAGATGTGTTGAGATTAGATATGATCACAGATGATGACAGATAGACTGATTATATGGATATAGATATGTTATAGCAGGTGATGTTTACAGGTTATAGAAGAGTTCTACGAGTGTCGGTAGCCTTATGTTGTTCCTACATCCTAGGACCGTCATGTTCTATAATTGAGATGTGACAAATTATCTTCATCAAATGCATCAAATAGGCATTGAAAAACAAGTCAAAAGAATGAACAAAAACTAGGCAAATTTCACAATTTAGGGTTCGACCAAGAATCACTTTGCACAATTGGATTCCAAATTTCATTCTAACAATTTAGACAAGTAATTTGATGCATAAAAGACTCACATAACACTCCAAATCACCAAGCACAATAAATTTGCTACCTAATTCCTCAAATCCTCGGTTTAGGCCAAAATTGGCGATTTTCTCAAAACGAATTTTCTACAACGAAACGAACATCAATTAAATATCGATTAATACCTAATTAACTTATTCTAAAGCCAATTTACATATCCTAATTCATATACTCAAAATCCAATTACACAACTTCCATTTAGGGTTTCAAAATTAGGGAAAATTGTTTAATGCATCAATTGATGCAATTAAACCATTTAGCCATTCCTATTATCATCAATGTAACCTAATTAAACCATAAAAACCAATAAACAATCAACTTATTCAAAATACCTCATTTGGCCGAAATCTACTCTTACTTGTTCTTCATTTTTTCTTGAATTTTTTTGGTTGATTTTGGTAGATTAGTGTTTGTATGGTTTTAGTTTATGGTTTTCTACAATTTCCCTTTACAAAACAATAGAAGAAATCAATTGGAAGAAAGGAAAATTGCTCACGGGTGAAGAGAGAAAAATCAGCCAAAAATTGTTCCAAGTCCCCTTTATATAGTAGGACAAAATAGGCAAATTACACTTTTAGTCCTCCAATTTTTTAAAATTTGCTTTTGGTCCTTTTTCGCTCGGTAAATCATTCTGACAATTCCGTCGGGAATTGGAATTCAAAGTGAATATTGAAACATCATATTTTTATTAATATTAATTAATAAAATTAGTTTTAGAGCCGTTCTGAAACTCAGACTGTCGAATTCTCACTATTCACCAAAAGTACCCTTTATTTACGATTTTGCCATCGTTTACTTTATCAGCATTCTTAAACATTTTCTCATATTTATTTTTACTGTATTCACACATGAATATACGCAATCATTTACCCTCTTGCCAAAATCAAAAATTCATCCGTCGACCGAACTGCTGTTTTTACAGCAGCGATATCGGTACTGATTATTTTCGAAAAAAATTCTCATTTTCGCTCTAACTGAGTTTCTAAAATTATCAATAGTCATTTCGATAATTTTAATCCATATACTAAGAACTTATTTCACAGAAACTTGTTATGCGAATTTTTAGTGTATTACATTGATTGACAAGTAAGCATGTGTACCGATCGAAGGCCATTGTACCGTAATGTCCCTAATGAATACTTGATATTGTTATTGATTTCCATTAGCCTATTTACATGTGGATTTGACAGAGCTGCCACTCCGACAGGGTAGTGAGTACATACTGTTGGCAATGTGCACATTGTTTACTGATGCCCTAGCTGGGAAGGGTTATGGTCCTAATTGGGAAGGGTTATGGTCCTAGCCATAAGATTTGATCAGTCTTATACTTACTGATATTGATATTACCGGAGATTGTATATTTACATATAGTCCATACTATTCTGGCCCTTTATCTGTCTTATCTATATGATATGAGTATTGTTTATCTGTTTATTGATTCCAAGCTTATATCCTATTGCTTATCATTGATGGCCAATCTTTCATCGATTATTATTTATCATCGATCTGATTGTTACTTGTTGCAAAATCCCAAAGACATTAGGTGTGCAAATTAATTAACCTTGACATATAAATTGAATATATTGATATTCTTCATCGTATTTATTGACACTTGACTACCATTGACCATTTTTGCTATTATATGTTTATATTTCATATTCAGTGATGTATACATTCTCACTGAGTATTTTTATACTCACCCTATTATGGTTTATAATTTTAATAGGAATGAGGTAGAGAAGGCTAATTCTAAGTCAGTTTTTTTTTTCGATTTGGAATGTCAAATACATCAAGATAGAATTTTATTCTCTAAAGGTTATAAGTATCTACTGATAGAGCACTATGGTACTGTGTATAATTAGATAATTGAGTACTATAATATTGTATGAACATTAAAATAATGGACAATTCAGTGGCATTCAAAATGTAATGTGTAATGTTAAGGACAGATAGTAACAATGATAGTGAAGTGATAGAGACAGTGATACTGAAATATAATAAAATGAAATTCACATATTTTAAAAGAGATTTAGAAGTGCTATGTATATTTGTGAAACTGTGAAGTTGATGGTATAATGATGGTAAATTATTAGGAGTGTAAAAATAATTTTAGAACAAGCTGTGAAATTTTTTTTGAGAGACCCGGTTTTGGGTCGGGAATAGCATTAAAATTACAAAGGAAACTCTAACAAATTTTCTGTAAAATTTATAAGTAATAAATGGAATTTAAGCATTGATGAATGAATAAAAATTGATTGAATGAATAGATTGTTCATGGGTTCTATGGGTTTTCGTTGACCTTAAGTCTACCTGTGCCCTAGGATCGCCGCAGCCCAAAAGTGGGTCGTGACATACTACCACTTGCAGTAAGAATTACAGAATGCCAGAATGAATAGTAACTAAGTAATTGAATAAGAAATTGATAGTAACTGATGATTATATGTGATACTGGATTCTACGGGTGTGGTCGCCTCTGGCATTTCCTACATCCTAGGACCATCTCGTTCCAAAATCGAGACATGACGGAGGTGGTATCAGAGCATTTGTTACAGATGAATAGTAACTAGGTACAATATTGGGTAGAGTTAAGTAAACCATGGAGCATAGGAATTTATGTATCATCTTTTGTTGTATTCGTCAAGTATGTATAAGTATTCTATGTATATGTAATATACTGAGTACGTGTTCTATTTTCTAACAGTTGACAGAGATATTCGACGATAGAGATAGCGATACCAGAGAGGCAGAGGTAGCCTCTAATAAGTTTCTTGTCAGGGAATTTTCAGAGGGACCGTCCAGATCTCGACAGACGACAGAAGTGACAAAGTGGAGTGATAACCCTTGGAGGATGGAGAAAATGCAGGGGATGATGGAGTTGCATCGGGAATTAGCAGAATTGAGGTGGGAACGCCAGAATATGCCACCACCACCAGCACCAAAAGCAGCACCAGTTCCAGCTGCACCAATAGTTCCCGCTCCTATTGGTGCAGCTCTTATGCAGCCAGTTGTGTTTCTTAGAGAGCCTGCTGTACAGGAAGCCCGCCGAGTTATTGATGAGGGTAGAGTATCTATGTTTAGCTTTCTGAAACTTAATCTGCTAGAGTTCAATGGTGACAGAGGTGATGAACTGATTGACTTCTTTAAGCAGGTTGGGAAGGTAGTTAGGAGACTACCATATTCAGATATCAAAGCAGTTGAGCTTGTGGGTTTCTTGCTAAAGGGGAAAGCCTGGCCATGGTTTTCTCAACGGATGGAGCCCAGATTGTATGGTGATCATCCTCCTACTTGGGCAGAGTTCAGATAGGGGCTGATTGATGAGTTCCTGATATAAGGGGTGAATACTAGGAATTTGATACAGTTTGAGCATCTTAAGCAGGGCAGTAGGACAGTGGAGGAGTATGCTAAGGAGTTTATTAGATTGAGCAGATATGCTACCCAGATTGCTCCTACTGAGGCGGATATGATCAGCAGATTTAGGAGGGGTTTGCATGCCTCATTACATAATGCCCTACTTGCTACAGAGTTCACATCTCTTTCCATTATTGACAATGCTAATCAGATGGAAGAAAAGTACAAGTTAGAGAGAGCTAAAAGTGATCAGAAGAGGAAGGGAGGACCTAAATCACAAGGCAGAAGAGGGGAGAATAGCTCTCAGTCTAAACAGCGGAGACCTCCATCTAGTAGTCAGAGGAGGAGGATACATAATAGAGGACCTTCAATCCTGTCTGCACTAACTTATTTATAGGGTTCTTCTAAACCTGCTACACAGATGCTTGGTGTGCCTATTTTTAGTTTTTATGGTAAAAGGCACAGAGGGGAATGTTAGCGACAGACAGGTGCTTGCTTAAAATGTGGGCAATATGTCCATTTTATCAACGTATGTCCTTTATGGGGTGATCAGCAGCCATCTGCTACAGTTTCCCAACCTACTATTTAGATGAGTCAAAATGTTGCTAGAGAGGCTCTCGGTAGGGACGAAGGCAGAGGACAAGCACCGAGCAGTAGTCAGGCCCCAGCAGGTAAAGGATAAGGGCGAGTTTTTGCAGTGAGCACTTAAGAGGAACAAAGATATGATAATGTGGTTACAGGTACTATTTTAATATAGAATAAGATTATTGATGCATTGTTTGACTCTGGTGCTATATATTTCTTTGTTTCAACCTAGTTTGTACCTAAGTTAAATAAAGAGAGACAGTTACTGAGTGTGCCTCTAGAGATGGCTACACTTATGGGGGAGAGTGTATTATTATTACCCAGGTTGTGTGATTAAGATTGATGATAATATTTTGTGTACTAATTTGATAGAACTGCTTGTGTTAGAGCTTGATGTGATACTTGGTATGGATTGGCTAACGACACATCATGTAGTTACTGATTGTTATGAGAAGAGGGTTAAATTCCTGCATGAGGGACAACCAAAGTTTGAATTCCAGGGTGATAGGCGTCAATCTAGAATCAGTTTTAATTCTGTTATTCAGGCTAAAAGGATGATAAGAAAGGGTTGCTTAGCATACCTAGCTCATGTGATAGATGTGCAAAAGACTTTCACAGAGATTGATCAAATACCAGTAGTTTGGGAATTCCATGATGTCTTCCCTGATTAATGGCCAGGACTACCCCCAGATAAGGAGATAGAGTTTGAGATTGAGGTGTATTCAGGTATTGATCCGATATCCATTCTTCCATATAGAATGGCACTAGCAGAATTGAAAGTGTTAAAGGTGCAGTTGCAAGAGTTACTGGATAAAGGATTTATTAGACCGAGCAGTTCTCCGTGGGGTGCTCTAGTATTAGCATTGCCATCCGAGGATGAGAAGTTTATAGTGTACTGTGATGCTTCCCAAGTTAGATTAGGATGTGTTTTGATGTATAATCGGAGAGTGATTGCTTATGCTTCTTAGCAGTTAAAGAAGCATGAGATGAACTATCCAACTCATGATTTAGAGAAGGCAGCAGTAGTATTTACACTGAAGATCTGGAGACACTATCTGTATCAGTCTAAATGCGAGATATATACTGATTATAAGAGTTTGTAGTATGTATTTCAGAAGAAGGATTTGAACCTTTGGCAACCCAGATGGGTTGAATTGCGTAAGGATTATGATTGTCAAATCCTATACCATCCACATAAGGTTAATATAGTAGCAGATGCTCAGAGTCAGAAGTTTATGGGCAGTCTAGCTCACATCTCATTTTCTAGAAGATCGTTGATCCGTGAGATGAAGGAGTTAGCTGATATAGGTGTAAAGTTGGATTTAGGATCCTAGGATTGTAATAAGGCTCTGATAGCCTAATTTTAGGTTAAGCTACTATTGATTGATGATATTAAGGTGGCACAGGATAGGGATCCATATCTTCTGAAGATAAAGGGAGATGTTCAAAATGGTAAAGCAGCGGAGTTTATAGTAGAGAATGATGTACTGAAGTGTAAGAAACGGATATGTATACCTGACATTGATGGGCTACGAGATCAGATTATGAGAAAGGCTCCTTTTTCTTCATATAGAATACATCCTGGGATTATAAAGATGTACCATGATCTAAATGATGTTTATTAGTGGCCTGGTATGAAGAGAGATATAGCTCGATTTGTTTCTTCTTGCTTATCCTATCAGCTGGTTAAGTTTGTGCATCAAAAGCAGTCTGGTTTACTACAAGAGATAGAGTTGCTAGAGTGGAAATGGGAGCAAATTACTATAGATTTTATAGTCGGTTTATCGAGGACTACACAGGGTTATGACTCCGTATGGGTTATTGTGGATAGATTGATGAAGACCAGTTATTCAATAGCTCAGTATGCACAGCTTTATATCGATAAGATTTTACAGCTTCATAGAGTGCCATTGATGATTATATCATATAGGGGTACACAATTTACTTCTCGATTTTGGCAAAAGTTCCAGGAGGCTATGGGTACTCAGTTACGATTCAATACAGCTTTCCATCTACAGGCCGATGGACAGTCAGAGAGGACAATCTAGACATTGGAGGATATGCTTCGGTTATGTGTTCTGGATTTTAAAGGTAATTGGGATCAGTATTTTCCGCTGATTGAATTCTCCTACAACAACAGTTAGCATTCTTCTATCAGAATGGCTCCTTATAAAGCTTTGTATGGTAGGAAATATAGATCTCTAGTATGTTGGGTGGAACCAAATGAGAAACAATTGGAAGGCCTAGAGTTGATAAAGGAAACAATGGAAAATGTGCCTATTATTAATGAACGGATGAAGACCGCTTTCAGACTCGAAGCGGAACGATGTTCACTTTGCAGTTGGTGACCACATTTTCCTTAAGATTTCACCAATGAGAGGTGCTATGAGATTTGGAAAGAAAGGGAAGCTGTCACTAAGAATTGTAGGGCCATTTGAGATTCATGAGAAGATTGGTAATGTGGCATACATATTGGCTCTTCCACCAAATTTGATCCATGTTCATCCAGTGTTCCATATTTCTATATTACGGAAGTATGTACCAGATCCATCACATGTTTTGGAGGTATAAGATACTAGGATTAATGAAGACTTGTCATATGAGGAATTACCAGTGGAAATTGTTGACCGACAAGTCAGGAAATTGAGGAATAAGGAAATCCCAATGGTAAAAGTGCTTTGGAGGAATCAGACGATGGAGGACTGTACTTGGGAGAGCGAGCAGGATATGAAGGACAAGTATTCATTCCTGTTCCAACAATGAGATATGTGTTTATTTAAATTCGAGGATAAATTTATTTGAAGGGGGTAGAATATAATATCCTAGAAAAGCCTACCAAAATTGGATGTTAATATAATCAATTATTGGTTTGGAATCATCGAAATAACTAAAGATAATTTTTGAGACACAGTTAGAATGTATTTGTGATACTATCCCGGAAAATGTCGGTGTTAATAACACTGCCTGAAAAATAGCTGTCCGGTTGACAGTTGAATTTCTGATTCTGATCAAGGGGTAAAGAATCATATAATTTTATGTGTAATTACGGTGAAAAGAAAGAGGTGAAAATGTGTAGAAACACTGAAAAAGTAAGGAATGGCAAAATCATAAACAAGTGGAACTTTAGGGGTATAGTGGAAAATCGACTGTCTGAGTTTCACAATGGCTCTGAAACTATTTTTATAATAAATTATAGATAAAAATAAGCTATTTGAATCCCATCTTTGAAATCTAATTCTCAACAAAATTGTCAGAATAAATTACAGAAGAAATTGGGGTCAAAGTATGATTATTTGATAGTTTAAGGACTTATTTATAATTTGCCATTTGACCCACCTATATAAGCAATACTTAGAAGATTTTTGGTCATCTTTTTTTCTTTTTCTCACACTTCTTGTCTATTCTCTTAAGGAAAATTAAAGAAAACCTTAAAACAATCTTGTATTTTTCATCCTTTATCAATTTCTCACCTTGAATCACAGAGAAATTCAAGAACAAACACCAAAGGTGTAATACCCTAGCAAACATAACAGTAGATAGTGAGATAGAATAGTAGATAATAGATGGATATACTGAATTGCAGTATTGATGAAGTATTAATTGAAGTATAAATAGGCTCAATCGATTATTGAAACATACAGAGAATGATAGAGAGTAATATTTAAGAATTATTGAGACTCAACCAGGCCACTTTTGAGGCACTGTCCTGGAAAATGCCAATGTTAATTATACTGTCAGGAAAATAGCAGTCTGACTAATGTTGGGATTTAGGCCATTAGGTGCAGCAGAAAATAAAAAAAAATCTCAATCCAAGATCTCTATATTGATTAAAATCAAAGATTAGATTAAAGATTCAAGATCTTTAAACTTTGTGTTTGAAACTCTTTCTTCACTTGATCACCAAGAAAGAGTTGTGGCAAACCACTATCTTTCCACGAGATGAGGAAAGCTTGGCTAGTAATCCACACGAAGATCAAACAACAAGCCTTTTTTGAAAGAGAAGCCAAAAACCCTTATGTGCAAGTCAAGGGTGTTTCGGCTTGATGGAGAATACAAGGAGTTGGCCGAATTCTTTTGGTGTTTCCTCTTAAGGTGTTTCGGCCAAAGGGATGTATTATGACTTTTTATTGACTTAATTATGATCTCATCATATTTATAAGTCTCTTGACAAACTAGGTTTTAATCTAACTGCTTAGATTAAAACAATAGGTTTAATGACAATAATGCCATTAATGAAAAAGTCAAAAACACTCCTTTGACTTTAGACCTATTGATCATATTCTAAATATAATCCTATGGTCCTAATTTAATTAAATACATCATATGCAAATAA
>CANXYC012386904.1:0-10973 GCA_948193065.1 Aleurites moluccanus | reverse complement strand
AAAATGTGTCCCAAATTCTATCATAATGCATATTGGGGATACAATTGAGATTTTAAGCAATGGAAAATACAAAAGTATTCTTCATAGAGGACTTGTTAATAAGGAGAAAGTAAGGATTTCATGGGCAGTTTTCTGTGAACCACCAAAGGAAAAAATTATACTTAAGCCATTGCCTGAAGTTGTGACTGAGGCAGAACCAGCTCTGTTCCCTCCTCGCACATTTGCTCAACATATTGAGCATAAGCTGTTTAGGAAGAGCCAAGAGGCTGTTTCCACTAAATGATGAGTTATATTGAGAGGTTGGCTCAATTAAAATTCAAGGAAAGAATGGTTTTTATTTTTTATTATTATTTGTGTCTGAGTTGAAATTTTTTTGTTGTGTTTTGAACTTCTGTTATAGCAGGTATATAGAAGTACAATATATACCTATTATGTGTTTGTTATTCACTTTTGGATGCTATAATAATTGTACCTGCTTTATTGAATAATAAAACTTGTAAGTCATTAATTAATTTATCTTATGCTAGATATAAATATAGATTACTGTTAATCAAATTACTCTATATATAGTACTTGGGATAGAATAGGGAAGGAAATATTGAAATTTCACAATTTTATAGTTTTTTTTTTAATGTTATTTACTGATGAGAGTTTCAAAATATTGAAATTTAAGATTTTATTAGTTTTGGGTACAAAAATTTGTCATAAAACTCTTTTAATTTACATCAAACCCTGCACCGCCAAGCTCACCTCTCACTAAAAATTCAACCAATTCTTGCTCCACGGCCAACATTATTTAATGATATGCCTTCCTTTCCTAAAGCAGACATGACATCTTTACTTACTATGTGGTGTGTTTGATTTGTCAATGCACAACAAAGAAGTAATATATATTTTACTGTTGATTGCAAGATCCTGAATATTTGCATAATAATGGAATATAAAAGAAGGCTTCTTGTTTCTTGAGGTGTAGCCAATGCTGCTTGGATGACAATGGGACAAGGGAACTCCGTATTTCACGAGAATTAGTTTTGAAAGGGGCAAAAAATTTTCATTTTCTTTTTTCATGTGAATGAGGATGAGAAATATTATTTTTCGTTAACGAAGATAAGATAGAGATGAGAAGTATATTTTTTATTTTGAAGAAATCTTTATTCATATTCTTGTGAGGATCCGATTTTATAATTACTTAAAATATATATATATATATATAAGATTTCTAATTTTCATAATTTTAAAAAATATATTAATATTTATTTGTTTTATTATATTAAAAAATAATAAGTATTCTTTCAACACATATGCAAATTATTTATTTAAACTTATATTTGATTCATTTATTAAACTTTTAAATGCATGGATGTTTATAAGATTGTTGGAGTTTCTTAAAAAATTTTGTATTTATTGTATTAATTTTTTTTTAAATATTCTCATATTTTTATTTTGTTAAATTTTTAATGTTTTATTAAATAATATTACAAAATATTTTTAATGTATTAGGCGTATTTACTTTTAACTATGTTTGATTGATGTTTTATATGTATGAATTTTATTAATATTTTTTAAATAAATTTATTTTTATTTTCAGCTGTTATTTATAAATTTTATAAATATATATAAATTTAGCAATATAAGATTTAGATGAGGAATGTGAATCCCATGTCCGTGAGGATGTGGATGATGACTAAATTATTTACGCATATGGAGTGGAGATGAGAACAAGGATAAAGATTTCCCAAGGTAGAGGTGGGAATGGGATGGTTCTCCTCCCCTGTCCCATCCTATTGCCATTGCTAAATGCTGCAGCCAAAAGACGCAAGCTGTTTAGCTATTTCAGAGCCAATGTTTCCTAGTCTCACAATCCCTATTCATTATCTCCCAACTGCAGTCGAAAAATTTTCATTTTACAACTAATCAAAATATAAATTCTTTGGTCAACCTAATCTTTAATAAATTATGAATTAATTAATAATAATATGATATATCGGTAGATTAATTATAATATATATTCATGATTTAATTAATTAATTATTATATTCATATGGATTAGTTATTGTATGACATGAATAATCACTATTGATTAATTTATGTTTCATATGGTGGACTATATTCACCTAAAAACATATTATTTGAGGAATATTCTAAGTTACTTTTTTTTTTCAAGTACTCCTGCCCAGTATTCAAGTTGCCCTAATTAATCTGAATTGTATTTTGGTTGAGTCCTTTTATGGGATAACGCTCTCAATAATATTTTTTACATTTTTATGGTATGAACTCGAAATTTCTGCCTAAGTGATTCAAGTCTCTTCCATTTAAATCAATACTTATTGATAAATTCTAAGTTACTTTTAGTGAAACTATTTCTTTATAGACCAAATTAATCACAAATTGGTTTTTTATAATTTTATTATGAATATGCCAATTATTTTATCCAATTTAAAGATGCTAAAATCTTTTTATACCCACATATTATTTATTTATTTTTTTTGTTGTTACCAAGTGTAACCAAGTCTTTTCTATTATTTGATAAACGATAATACTGATAAAAGAAAAGAATGTGGCATGATGAAAACAGAAAACAAAGAGATTTTCTCTGATGACAAATTAGCATTGTTGAAATCAATTATAACCCACCACTCGTTGAGTATTTGAAAATTCAGGTCAATTGAAGCAACAATTTCAACAAGCTTATTTAAACAAACAAATAGTTTTGGAGGAAACAAACATGACTCCTGCTGATGTTGTGGAGCTTTTAACTTCTAAGACTATGGGAAAAGATGTTGATGGTAATTTGGAAAATTTAGTTCAAGCTCTGCAAAAATCCAAGAACGAAGAAGAAGAAGAAAAGAAGAAAGAAACAAATTTAGAAAAGAAGCCCTTAACTAAGTCTAAAATTAGCTGGGAAAACATCTAAAGGCATTTTCTGGAAGATATTGAAAATGGGAAATTTTTTCTATAGTCTTGACAACTGTCACGAAGAATTCAATATTTCAAGTCTTTTACTATTGATATGTATTTATATTTTAGAATTACCTTTACTTTTAATTGAGAATTTTAGCTTTAGGATGCGTCTCTCCTTGCTTCCTTTCTCTATGTTATCTATTTTTTGAGAATGAAATAAAGTACCAAAATTAGCAACTTTGGCATGGGGATAACTAAATAAGCTTATATTCAATATAATTTCTATTTCTATGTAAGATTCTACATTGTAAATAAAAGAACTACAGAACTAATTTGATATTAATTCGGTTTGAACTTTTATTCTTTGGTGTTCATTAAAGCTATTGTCACGTTGAATCAGAAATTATATATATAATAATAATAATAATGGGTTTATTGCTACAGGAAAATTTTATCATAATACTAAATCTATACGCCTATCCATACACTTAATCAATCATTTCTGGCCACCTTAAAAAGTTCTCACACTGTAAAGTGGGAAAGAAATTGTTCATCTGATACAAATCAAGTATTGAACCGCATAACGTGATTTTCCATAGCAATTATTAAGCAGGCAGAAAGATGGAGAGATGTGCTACATGATCTTGATATTGGTCGCGAAAATATCAGGTGGAGAAAATGGAAAATTAACCATCTTCAATCATTTTGATGAACAGGTGACAGCAAAGGTTGTTTTGAAAAGAATGCCTTCAAATTGGCAAAGATTACATCCTCTAATGCTTCAAAGGCTTCTGGGGTTATGACAGCCCTATGCGGCGACAGCACTACGTTGTCCAGATCAAATAAAGGTTCTGGCACATTAGGTTCATTCTCAAACACATCAAGACCTGCACCACCGAGTTCTCCTTGAACTAGAAACTGCACCAATTGCTTTTCATCCACAAGAGCGCCACGACCAACATTGATGATCACTCCTTCCTTGCCCATTGCTGCCATAACATCCTTGTTGACTATGTGGCGAGTTTCGTCAGTTAGTGCACAACAAACAATGAGAATGTCACTGTTAGCTGAGAGGTCATATACATTTTCATAACAAGTGAATGAAAGATCAGGTTTCTTCTTCCTTGCAGTGTAGGCAATTCGGCAACCGAAAGCTACAAGTCTTTTTGCAATTTCAGAGCCAATGCTTCCCATCCCCAAAATCCCAACTCTTCTGCCTCCTAGCTGAAACAACAATTCGTTGATATTATAAGAATCATTTGATTTTCCGATGCATAGTTTGAACAAATACATAATACATACAATTTAACACTACATTTTTTTTTTTAGATTAATTGGGCTACAATTAGAATTCAAATTCTCAATTTGGAAATACTTCCAATACCATTAAACCCAAACTCATTTATCATACATTTTCAGATGATCATCATGCACATTTTTACATTTTTTTTCACTTTGTATAAATTTCATTTTCTTGTTGCTAACAGAGCATCCTAATATTAGAGTTATATCTTTGGCATCCACTCTTAAATCGCCTTGTGCTTATTTCTAAGCGTAGACACCACTTAATTATAATCCCCATCTAAGTTAGAACATCTCCAAGACTACTCTTTATTTTTAAAGAGAAATCAAAGTGTTTTAAATGTTTTTAATATAAATATTATGTTTGTTTTGAGAGAAATAAAGAGAAAAGAAAATAAAATAAAAGAAATTAAAAAAGTTTCCTTCATTTGTTGCTAACAAGAGAAAGAAAAAAAAAGAAATAAGAGAAATGTAATTTTCTCATTAAAAATTTTAGAGTAAAAAAAACTCACTCCATTTTAGAGAGAAATTAAAAAAAAAATTAAAGTACTTTAAAATATTGTTAATATAAATTATAAAATATTTTTTTCTCATTATTTATTTTTTAATGAGATTGAAAAGTAAATATCTTATAAATGAATTTATATTTTTTTCTATGTAAATAAAATATTCAAATATCATAATAAAAATTAATTTTTTTTTCTTTTTTTTTTATTTAATTTCTTTTTATTTTCTCTGCGCAAATTAATACACCAAACAAAGGCATACCTTCCTATCAAATAAATTCCAATAAAGATAGAAAAAATCCTAACTGAATTTGTAATTATTAATTTTTTATGTTCACTATCCTATTATCATAACCAATCAATAAGAACAGCTGCAGATTGTTTAATTAGTTCGCGCTTTTTGTCATTGATTGAGGATCTTCTTCTTTTTTTTTTTGGGGGGGTTATGTTTCAGACTCTGGCTTTCTTTCATTAAATTTTCTCGTCTTCGATTAAAAAGAAATCACAGTTTAATAAACACCACATAAGTGAGAGGCAAACCTTGACACCTGGCGGATAATCTCCTTTTGCCGGCCACAACCCAGCCCGGACATACCGATCACTACCGGATATTCTCCTCAAAACATCGATCAACAGTGCCACGGCGTAATCAGCCGCGTCCTCGGAGAAGGCGGAACCGGCGTTGGTTACGGCTATTCCTCGACGTCTGCACTCCGCAAGGTCAATATGGTCGACACCGGCGCTGGAGCCAACGATGATCTCGAGGGAAGGCAGAAGATTGAGAGTGTCGGAGGTAACGGGGCTGGGCCCGACGCATAGGAGAGCGCGGACAGTGTCCAAGTAGCCGGCGGGGAGCAAATCCACGTGCGGGTCAATGAGATCAAAGTGAGCGCGCAAGCGGGAACTGGAGAGCAAGTTAAAGGACAGAAGGCGGTGGATGAGAACGGTGGGCCGGTCTGAAATTGGGTTTCCTTGTTGCTCATTTTCGATCGCCATTCCCTGGTTTTGGCTTTCTCCGGAGAATGGTAGTTACTAAAAAGAGAAATTTTTTGGATCCGATAATCATTTGTGTATTATATATAAGTCAAAGTTATGAGAACCTATGGATTTTCTGAATCGATTTGACCGGAGTCAAAGTGAAAGAAATCCGCTTAATACTAATATTCACTTGTGGA
Organism: Aleurites moluccanus; assembly: GCA_948193065.1. Taxonomy (NCBI): domain Eukaryota; kingdom Viridiplantae; phylum Streptophyta; class Magnoliopsida; order Malpighiales; family Euphorbiaceae; genus Aleurites; species Aleurites moluccanus. Next base: position 5,089 of record CANXYC012386904.1, on the reverse strand, counting down.
CCGTTCGATGGTCATTGAAACTGATCAGGACCGTTAACTAGAGACTAAGAGATAAAAATCCACAGAGACGAAAGAGAGAGAGAGTAACTTGGAGCTTGAAGAGGGAAAAACAACTACGGCTTTCAAGTTTACAGACACACACTTATGTGAAACCTCGCACACTGCACAATTCGACTCTTGATAAAGATAAGCTTTTTCTTAAAACGGCGGCATTCCCCTTTCATCCCTATTGTAAGTTCTCTTCATTTTTTAGTTTTTTCCCTTCCTTTCATGGAGGTTGGGATGAGGCAGTACTGAATTAGATTTAGATGATTAAAATTAAAATGCCTATATTTTGACTGGGCATTATATTACCTAAATACTCAACTTTGTCATAATTCTAAAATTAATTAAAATTAAATATATAAATTTTTTATTTTTATCTTAAAAAAGGATTTTTTTTAATTAAAATACCTATATTTGAGTTAGCTTTAACATAACTTACTAATTAGAACATTACTTCTCTCGTTCCAAAAAAAATAGTTTAGTTTTATTTTATACTTAGATTAAAAAAATTAATTATTTTTAATTTATTATATTATTTTTATTATTTTTTATTATAAAATATTTCTGTTTAAAATATTTTTATTATACAGTTTTTAATATTTTTCTGTTTTTAATATTTATAATAATTAAAGTAATTTTATTTTTAATTTAAATTCATAATTTCAATATAAAAAAATAAAAATATAATTAAATATATGATAATATTAATATGAATTAATAAATGATATATTTTATAATTATCTATTAAATTAATATCTAAAAAAGTAAAATAAATTATAATTTGGACCGAACGAAAAAGAAAATTAAAATTATTTTTTTTTTATCGGAGGGAGTATATAAAATTATTAACTTGATATTTTCATATGATTTAAATTAGAAATGACAAATATGAATACTAATATTCAAAATTGATGCAATTGTGGAAGTAAATAAGGATGATTGATAATTAATTGTTTATAATTAATGGTTCTAATTTGATTTCAATATATTTATGACCTTTTTTACCAAAAATTAAAGAAAATAAAATAAAAAGTTCCATGACTTACTTTTATATTGAAAATTTATCTCATCATAAATATTATTCATGAAAAAAAATATTAATGAAAATTTAATTGTATTAATAATTGTATGCAATTTTCATTTTATTTAGATAGTAATTATCTTTGTATGAAGATGATAATTTTGTTTAAATTTAAAATTTTATGTGAATTTAGTAAAAATAATAAAAAAATAACTTAAATTTTTTCTAATGAGAAAAGGCTTTAATTTTAATTTATTCAAGGAAAACAAAAAGAAAATACTTTTAATTAAATTTTGTATTTTATATTTTTTTAATGTTTTACCTTTTAATTATATAATTTATTAAAATATAAAATAACAGTAGTTCGTGAATCTGTTATCTGTGTATGGTACAATAACATTGAAACAAGAAATATTGAGATACAAAAAACAGAGAAGCCAATGGAGGAGAAGTTAATAGTAAGGACGATGTAATTGCGAAGCTAAAGGACGATGGCGACTTCGATAATCTCCGTCTCAAGATTATCCGCAAGCTCAAAGACAACGTATGCCTTCTAATTTCTCTCTTCTAGGTTTTTTTTTGGGAATTATTTTCCGTTGATTTCGAATGTAGTAGCTGAAACTATCAAAATTACTTTCAATTTGACCTCCATGCTTTTTCATTACATAGTTCATTACTGGGACTCTTATTTTATCTGTTTAAAAGGGATTTGTTGCTTTATTAATTTTACTTCAATCTCTGTTAAATACTTATAATCTATAAAATATAATGCACAAAGATATAATTGATATGATTGATTATGTAGTCTGGTAGCTTAAAGTTCCTTTTTCATTACATTGAATGCTGAAGATACCAGAAGAGAAGAGGAAAAGAAATTAAGCAAAGAATTCCAAACAAAAAAAGAAAAAGAAAAAAAAAATCTTGAAGCAAATTAGTGTCGAGTCATGTAGTTATTTGCACCTGCATAGTGCACACATCTTTTACCCTTAATGGGATTTCCAATAGTTTAGAAATTTTGTCTAAAGCAACTATTGGGAAACAAAGGCAGCTATTTTATGCGTTTTCTGGCATGCTAAGTTGGGGGGGGAGGAGGCAATCAGGCAAAACACTTCAGTAGAAGAGTTAAACTTGTTTTAAAAACTGTTCTAATATATGAACAAGATTTCCATGGAAAAATTGGTCAATGTTGTTTTGACTTGTGGGTTAGATGTTCATCATAAATGAGCTAGCTTTGACACTGTCTACTCTTTATTATAGACAATCTGCACTCATGTACCTCCAACCTGAAAATAATTCTTTGTCCTCATTACCTTGAATACATTTAAATCAAACTGCATCCAAATAGGCATTCAGTTCAAAATGTATTCTCGAATTGATTGTGTTATTACTGTATGCACATCTTTTATGAATATACAATGTTTATATCATGACTCTAAACAGACATTAATCTGCAGGAGGAATTGCGCAATAGTATTATTTCCATCGTGAAGCAGTCAGCAGCACTTAATCGTACAGGAGCTGAAAACATGAAACCTAGACAACTTTCTGATGCCATATATGATGACGTTGGGTGAATTTTTCTTTTTCCCTGCAGTTTTCAATCATTTTCAATTTGAATGTTTAGGCTTAGATAAATATGTGGAGGCCTTAGTAATCTTAAGAAAAGAGGTTATATAAGCTCAATTAATTAAAAAAAAAGGTTGGGAATGATTCAGTTAATTTGATTGACTTGAATCTTAATGATCTTTGAAGAATCTGTTATAGAAATGGAATGATAGAATTGAAATTACATGACTTTTGACAACAGCAGCTATGTTTATATATAATCACCAGGAATGAAGTGATGAGCAAACTTTCTGATGGTGTGTGGGAAATAATTAGATCTGGTGATGGCATGAAACACGAAATAACAGAGACTGTAGAATCTGTCTATAATAAGTTGGTGCAGCCTGAGAGGAAGGAAGTGGGTAAATCTTCTACTCAAGGAATGGTGCAAGTTCAGAATGAAGCTGACAATAAGGGCACTGCCAAGGCCTCAGCTGTGGCAGTGGATGGTAACTTGTCTGATGCCGAGCCACACGAACCCCCAGGTTTCTCACTGTCTGTTAATCATCAGAACAAACATGAACCTGAAGAGGAGTTACAGCTGCCTATGAATTGTCAAGAGACAGTGGAAGAGCAGAAGGAGGGGGCTAATCATTCAAAAGATGTGCTGGAGGCAGATGATGTTAATCCTGGTGCACAACCTTGCTTTTCTGCAGATATTGAGCACAAGCAGCCATGTGACGGTAGTGATGAGGACCCTGATGTTCCTCCTGGTTTCGGTTGATGAATTAGATTCATTGCAGTACGTCAATGTCTTTTTCAACCAAAATGTTTGATGGTGACCATCTGATGAGCGATTTAGCCATGAATTTTGCTAGATAATTTATTTTTCCCTCCTTGGAAGGTTGAACTGAACCATATTTGAAGGTCAGATGCTTCAGATAATTTGATATGTTCTCATGCAATGAGATTTTCTGGTATTTGGTCTTTGATTCAGAATATGTACTCAGAGCTTTGGTGGGAAAGCAAATTGTAAGAGTCTTAGGTTCTACTGGAGTATTTTTCTCATTTGATTTGTGAATTGTAAAAGGATCCGTAAGAGTCTACTGCTAAAGTTTGGGAGTTCTTGTCCCATGAATTTTGGGTTCATTGTATAGCCTCATTATCAATTTTGTTCATATAAGTGCTGTTATTTCAATCAGCAAATTGTCAATGGGCATTGGTAGATGATTATTCATTTGTGCCTGATATTTATCAATTTTTTTTGTACAATATTAACTAAATTTAAGTTAATATTTGTGACATTCCATTTTTTTTTTTACTATGCAGTTGGGAATTTTGACTTATTATTATCATCATTAGCAAGTGCTTGAAATTCAGCTTCTTTGGACTTTATGGCCTGATGTGCATACAAACAGATACTAGCCAAGCTATTGAGTGCGAAGAAGCTGGAATCTTATAGGTCACTGCAGTATACCTTCTATTTGCTTAATATGATTGTCATGTACTGTGATGGGATACAATCTTTCAATTGGGTCTGAAATTGCCGTTTTAATATTGTTTGAACTTAAAAATGATCTGGGAGACCAGCTGCATGCGGCATTCCCCTCATCTATTCATGTAAAACAACAGAAAATTTGGAAAAAAGGAAAGAAATTCTTCAAGTATCAGGTTCAAATAACTTACGATTTCAAAGGTCTTCGTGGGTGCAAATCCACAATAAAAGAGACAGCAATCTGCTAAAGGGTGGATCTAACTCCAGAAGAAAAGTGATCAGTTGCATTTGTAACTAAATTGTTGCAGGAAAATATAGGGCTTCTGCCGCTCCCACCCCAGCCGCGATGTCAAGGAAATTATAGAATTGAGATGCCATTGATGTTTTTTTTAAAAATCAAATTTAGCATATGGAATTTAAGATTATTTGGCGATACAAATCATTGGTTGCCTACTATATGTAGGATTGGAGAATCCTTTTTCACTTAAATTTTACAGAAATGACTCCTAACGAAATGTTTGGCAGAGGCCCATATTATATATCCTTGAGCAAATTCATTACCGTTTCCAGTAGGACTGAACGTTACTGAATATGTTACCTTCTGGTTTACCTGTGAAAAGTAGAGTCTTGAGGGCTTGACAGTCACAGCAACTCCTGGTGGGGAAACTATTTTTGCTGCATAAACTGAATATGCGTCACCTGCGTTTGTCACGGTCCTTGTGAATGTCTGTGAAGGTCCAAGAGTGACTGAAAATGAAGGGTAGTTCAGTTCCCCTTCAGGCATGCTTAACTAAGTGTAATGCTTCAAGCAATCACATATTGCTTGACCTAAAATCTTAATAGTTGCTGGTTTGACTTTGAGGTAGTAGCTGGCAAAAATGTTGATACCAGCTATGTAAATCTTGAGATTTTTCTGAAACTCCACCCTCTGGCTTCGTTAAAAAGACAATATAAGTTTCCAAGTTACTTTCATCATCTATAAT